>PVJA010038348.1:0-19814 GCA_004027025.1 Myocastor coypus
AAAAAAAAAAAAAAAAAAAAAAAAAAAAAAGAATATGATTCAATTAGTGAAAAAAAGCTTTCACTTTTCCAAGACTATGTAAGAAATTAATTAATGAGAGCTACTTACTTTGTAGCATGCCCACCAATAGGTGACTTCTATGAAGAAAATTATACTGATTTTTAAAGGTTAATTTTTTGGTGGCAACATCTACATGAACAAATATTTTATAGCAATACAAATTTTTGGTCTTAGAGAGCAATAAGCAAAAAAATGTTTTGGCTTAAATTCTTTTTTTTTTTTTTGTCTTTTTGAGACAGGGTCTCACTATGCAGTTCAGACTGGCCTTCCGCTTTTATAGCCCAGGCTGGTCTCGAACTCACACCGATCCTCCTGCCTCAGCCTCCCAAGTGCTGGGATTACAGGCGTGTGCCACCACACCTGGCTCTTTGGCTTAAATTCTTGTTTGAAAATTTAACTTCTACTACAATAAGATTTTTTTGCTTGCAAGCAGGATGAGAGGCCAGGGGTTCAAACCCAGGGCTAGCCACACCCCTGGGGTGTGCTGAGATGGCAGTTGAAACTTGGTATGGTGGCGTGCACCTGTAATCCCAGTTCTTGGGAGGCTGTAAACAGGTGGATCACTATGAGTCTGATCTAGTGGTGAGACCCTGAACACCTTGCAGACCCTTCCCCCCCAAAAAAAAGAAAATCTATCACTGGTTTTAATTATCTAAAATACATTAAAAATCTTTTTTACTAGTATAGTCCATAGATGCAATACATGACAAATACACTCATTATGGGGAGTTGTTACATATATGTATTACACCTTAGTACTTTTTTTACATCCTCATCTCCTTCCTTCTTTTACCTCAAAAACCCCCATCCATCTACAAAAGGCTCACATCCTTGATTCCTATCACTTTTATAATATTTTGCTCTTTAAGTTATTTATACTTTGAGTTTCTCATATAAGAGAAACCATACAATGCAGTATTTAACTGTCTGTGCTGACTTATTTCATTTAGCAATTACCAAAGGTGTTTAACATCTTTGTTCTATGAATTCTCTTCTCAGAAGAATGTCTTACATGTATAAAATATGTAAGGAGTCAAAACAACCAATTATACTGAAAAATACAACTATAAAAATAATATAACAGCAGTCTGTTCTATAAAAATAATATTCAGCAGTCTGTGCTTTTTATGAATGTATTAATGTAATTGTGAAGGAGTAATAAACTTAAAAGGTATTTGCAGAAATTTGCTACTATAGTAAAATATGAAAATACCTCTGATTTCTAAAAGTCACAAAACTTAAGGAAGGCAAATCCTGCATAGCATGTTGCCTAAAATCACAGCTGAAGAAAATGCTATGGATTAGCTAAAGACTTATAATCAAAAATGTGTTTCCCCCAATCATGTCTAATGACCCCAGAATTCTATCTACAGATCATAGGTAAAGAATATCTGCTCTAAGACTATCATGTATTTCTTTTTTCAGTTGAAGAATGCAATTAGTAGAAATATTGAACATTTAGTATGTACAGACTAGATACTTCTATCCTTGCACATAATAAATTCTAATACTGTGCTGTGCCACTAGAGTAAACAGACTGAAGCAACAGTCACCTGGCCTAGAGGCTCCAGCAGCTCAGCTCTAGGAAGCTGCCCCAATGGCTAAAGAATCACTATCCCCATATACCAAGAGGCTCAGCATATTAATTATGTGAAAGAATGAAGATATTCACAAGTTTGTATGTATAGTTTACTAGAAAGTGAGAAGCATCAATGTTTATATCTTATTTCTATCAACCTAGGTTAGCTTTCTTATTTACCTATTAGAGTCCTGATTATATCTCTCTCTAACATTTTTATAAACTTCCACAAAAATTATAGCAGTGCAGTTTTGTTTGCTTATTTATTTTTTATGGACGGCTCAGCCTGCCCTGAGGGCAGGGCTGGCATAGCTTGTGGTGCCAGGGATTGAACTGAGGTCCCTGCAGCCGCCCAAGCTTTCCTAAGCAGGCGCTTTAGACCACTGACCCATCCTGCTGGCCCCAATGCAGTTTTGGACACACTTTTAAAAAGCTAAATTTTATAATGAAATATTTAAACAAATATTTAACAGGTAATGAAGGTCATGCATATATTATAATCTGATGCCATCCTCGCAATTGTGATCTTTCAAAGTCCATGACAAACTAGAATAAATCATACATCCTATTTAAACTGCAGGAAGCAGTTATGAGATGCAGTTGCAACTTCACCAAAAATCCCCTTCATGTTCCTCAAATTAAAAAACCTGCAGAGAAACCAAAATTGAAGTTATGCCTTTTTTTCCTTAGTAATTCTTACCTTTTTGTTGTTCTCTTTAATATCTTGAGGATTCAGAGACTTGTAGTCACTGAGGGAGAAAATGGCACAGTGGGTACATAGAATATTTGATAAAAACAGCTATTTTTAAAACAAACTGAATCTAAAAACTTGACAATTAATAAGACCAAAGAATAACTAGCAATTTCACAGCAATTCAATCAACAAAACTAATAGTGTGGAAAATTAAAGAAAAAAAATATATATACACATATACACACATACATACATATAGGGACTATATGTTTCATTGCTCAAAGCTTTCCATCTGAAATAGAAGTTAAGGCAGAGGACCAGGGACTAGCCTTGACAACCAAATTTGCCATGAGGTAATCTCTTGCTGTCAGTGTACAAAGAGCTTTGCCTCATTTCATTTTAACAGGAACACAATTTTCATAATACATAATAATTTGAAGTCAGTTCTTTGTATGGAATTAAGGGGAAAAGGAAAGATTACTGTATTGAGAAGATTCTGGCATACACATCTCTCAAAAAAGCAAGAGGTGTGGTTAGTAACAAAGAAACAAAGTATTTCAGTACATGTATAGAAATTATTTTGTATTCTACAAAAAATGTCTAATAGAGGGCCGGTGAGATGGTTCAGCAGTCTAAAGTACCTACTTAGGAAAGCTTAGGCAACCACAGGGACAACAGTTTGATCCCCGTGACCACATGCTGTGCCAGTCCCACCCCCAGGGCAGGCTAAGCCGGCAATAATAATAATAATAATAATAATAATAATAATAATAATAATAATAATAATAATAATAATATCATCTAATAAAAGACCTCAACAAATACAGGTGAAAGAACTGAAAAAAAAAAGGGACTGAGGATATAGCTTAGCACTAAGGCTCTGGGTTCAATCTCCAGTAAAATATGAGTTTAAGAAAGTTTATATTTTATAAAATATTAATAGGAATGGAAAGTGTTTCTACTTACATTAAGTCTGGTCTAAAGTGGTGTAATATTGCACAAAAAGATAAACCATTTCTCCATGATGTAGTAAAATTGGTGATTTTCACTCCCCGGTAGTTTTTCGTAACTTCTTTACACCACACAAGCAATGACTGACTAGCATTTGGCTTTCGCCTCAAAATGGGACTGGGAATAGGACTGAGCTAGAGAGAAGGAAAAAGAAGGAAACATTAAAGGAATTTAATGAAAAATAAAAATTTACTCACCAAACTAAATCATCTGAACCCTTTGATGTCAGGTTAGGTCTTTCAAAATTATCAAGTTACCTTACAATTGTAATCTCCAAGAGGGATACATAAATCTTAAGTTATTATCTTTAGTTATAGCCCAGGGCATTTACTTGACATGTGGATAGGTGAGACTTTTATACATAAGAACAAGCCAAGACTTTTATTGAGGGCAACATCATGTTAAAGTATTTAACTATTTAAGAAAGAATAATTGTATAACTCTTATATCCTAAAAGATTTCACACAAATGTAACCATGTATAAATATGGCTCTCTTCTGAATAGATTAGAAGCAAACATTTTAAAACTATACCTCAACTGGAACACAAATTATTATCAGTGGAGAGACCAAAACCCTAGACAAAATGAAATAGTGATCATATATATATATATATATATATATATATATATATATATATATATATATGGCATGATAAACACACTCAAATATTCCTTCTAAATACACTTATGACAAAATAATTTGAGTTAATAGCAACAGTCAGATGTATTGGTAAGAACAGTGCCCGGCAGTATATTTTGGATATGCTCAAAATACATGACTGTCATTTAGAGCAACTTTTTCTCTTTTTTTTTTCTGGTGGAATCTGGGAAGCTGGGATTGAACTCAGGCCCTTTGCGGTTGCCAGGCAAGTGCTTATTCTACTGAGCTATCTCCCCAGCCCTACAAGCAAGTTTTGATTATTAGATGAGTTCATTCTGCATATGGTTTAAGTCTTAAGCATAATCTCTTCCCCTTATCCATATACTTGAAACTATGGCAATGTAATAAAACTAAAATTGTATTTAAGACTTTTATTCTACACTTTTATTGTTCTTTAAAAAACATCCATTTTATTTTATCATACCTACATTTTATGATGACAACTCCATAGGCTGATATATCTTAAAAATATGAAGAAATCTACTAAACACTTCTGAACCTAGTAAGCTGTTTATAGTAATGAAAATTACATAAAATAAAAGCCTTCCAAAATAAGGTTGAAAAAATTACCCTTAATATCATTTCTTATCATACTGCTTATTTAAGAAAGACCAATGATGCCCCCACTTGACAAAAGCCTGTCAGTGCCAAAAACTTAAAACCATCAATTCTACATTATGACTTATACATTTATTCTTTCTGCAGGAAGACTAAGAATTACCTAGGATACAATTTCTCACTTTTAAGTTAACTCATTTTAAAAATTCATTAATAACTTCAATCTGGAAAAGCACTGTTCTTTAAATGTTTACCTGTATAAAATCAATACTGAAAAAATATTAAAAATCACAAATTTGAATCTTATATTAAAATTTAGCTTAAAAGTGGGACCCCAAGTATTTATCTTACAACAAATAATACCTTTCTTACTCATCAACTTAACACATGTAAAAATGTTCTACTAAAATTAACTTCTCATTTAATGGTCACTGTGACTTTAAAGTCCTTCCAATCACTTAAATTGGAAGTGATCTATGGATGAGCTGGGATCCCTGAAGTAGGTACAAACACAGTTTTTTTCTTAGATTTTTCTGAGTTTTTTTATATTTAAATGATTATCTATTTTTCAAAACATGTATTTAGTACAGGGTCTACAGGGTCTCACTATACACAGTGGACTTGTAGTGACCCTTCCTGCTTTTCAGCCTCCCAAGCACTGGGATTAAAGTCGTGCATCACCATGCCCAGTCTCAATCCCAGGCTCATCACACCCAGAGGTGGGGCTGGCATCGCAGGCTAGGGATCAAACCCTGGTCCTCACATCTACCTAAGCAGGCACTTTAATCTGCTGAGCTATCTGGCTGGCTCTTAATGATTATCTTTAAGGCATTCAAAATTCTAAGCATGGGCAATACATATAAATGTGGGCCAGATAGTCTGCATGTATCATTTTGATTCATTTATGTTATCAACTGTATATACAAATGTGAAAATCACTATATTACAATGTAGAATGGCTTTGTACTAATAAACTTTAAAGAAAACGTTTCATAACATCATGATTGTTAATATATCCCTGTCTGTAAGAAGACAACACACAGTCTCAAAAAATGAAAAATAAAATTGGAACTTGTACAATCAAAAGCCTTATATTTGGGCTTGGTGGTACATGCCTATGACCCCAACATTTGGGAGGCTGAGATAGGAGGATTGCCATGAGTTTGAAGCCAGTTTGGGCTGCAGTGCCTTCAAAGCTAGCCTGACTATATATATGAGACACTGTCAAGGAAGGAAGGAAGGAAGGAAGGAAGAAAGGAGAGAGAGAGAGAGAGAGAGAGAGAGAGAGAGAGAGAGAGAGAGAGAGAGAAAGGCAGAAAAACATGAAATCAGAATGTCTATGAATGGTCATGCTGATTTTCAGAAAAAGAAAATTAAAGGCATAATTAAATTAATCATCCACTCTAGACAGGCAGACCTTTTATCTCATGTTTTGCAGAGAACCACAAAGGAATTAATAATTAAATCATTGAAAACTTTCAGTATGTAACTGAATGAAAGTTTGTTTCTTATTACAGTGATGTGCGAGGTTATGTGATTTCTCTCTTTTTTTTTTGTATGTGAGATCAAACTAAGGACCTTGTGCTTGCCAGGCAGGTGCTTAAGCCACTGACCTATCTCTCCAGCAGCTACTTGATTTCTTTATTTTTGGTTTCATCTATAAAATAAGGATTATAATAGTAAACTACTTCATAGAATCATAACTAGATATTTCATCCAGCCTAATGTCCCTCTCTGATCTTACCTATTGTTCTTTCTCTTAATCACTTTGAACCGTACTGATAATTCATTGCTCTGCAGATATCTAAACACTGTTCTAATTCTTTCTAGTGCTTTAGGTACCTCAGACATGTTTTAGTTCTAGGACCTTTGGATAGATTGTTTCATTTGTCTGGTGCTCTCCTATTAGATACCTGTATGATTACCTCCAATATTTTCTCTTTTGGATGCACAGTATTGCATCTCACTACTCAATAATGCAACTTACCTCTATTACTCAACCTGAACCCCATACCCCTGATTTCTCTTATGCTGCTCTAATTTCTTCCCATAGGATTTACCATCTTCTTAACATATAATGGTTAGTTTTTCTATGCTCACCAAATAAGAGATCCACAAAGTTAAAAGATTTTATCTAGAAAGCCAGCCAAACAGCTGAGCAGATTAAAGCACCTGCAAGCAGGTGCAGTGCAGGGGACGGGGTTAAATCTCCAGGCCTCCCCTGCCAGCTCCACCCCAGAGGCATGCTGAGACCACAACTGAGATTGGGCATGGTGGTATGTGCTTGCAATCCCAGCTCTTGGGAGGCTATAAACAGGCAGATCACTATAAGTCCGATCTAGTAGTGAACACCCTGTAGACCCTTCCCTAAAAAATACAGGAAAAAAAAAAGTACTCAGGTAAGTTGCTGGTACCCTGCATGCACTCAGTAAGTACTGTTAAACTGAAGATACAGCTTTAGGATAGAATGCTTGTCTTCAATGTGTGAGTTCCCTCAATTTAATCTACGATATTGCAAAAAGAAAAGAAAAATCAAAACACTAATATTGGCCCATAAAAGGTTAAACTCAGCTTTCCTAGATAGGAAATTGTAATGTATTATTTTTTCTAAACATTGCAGATTATATGCTAAAATAACAAGGCTATTGTTACTCTTTGTAACAATAGCAATAACATCTCTTTGAGGTGCAGTCCCTTATATCATCTCTTTCAGAAAACCTAGTCAAATAATTTGCTACAAGATTTCCTAGATTTCAACAGCTACGAGAAACCTTGGTTTCACTTTTTCTGCCTTACCCATTTGCCTCAAGTTTTTGCTGTTTCTGCTTCTTTCACTGGTACAATCACGTATTTCTTGAGGTATTGCTCTGGATCATTTTTTTTTTTTTTCTTTCCTATCCACACTTTGAGATGATTCACTGTTAGTATTCCAACTATCAGTTCCATGCAGATGATTCCCCAAAATACACTTATAGTTCAAAGTATCTCAAGTTGACATTTCCAGCTGGCTGTCCTTCCTTTCACATAAAATTTGAACTCAATATGTTCGCAACCATAATTATAATCTTTCCTTGCAACCTGTTCATTTTCATTGTGTTTGCAAATGAAACTGCTACTGTCCCAACTGTCTGGGCTTTTAATTTAGAATCACCTCTGAATTCTGTTTCACATCTAATATCTTCCTACTTAATTCACTAGCAGTTTTTTTTTTTAATGTATTGAGTACAGGGTCTACCAGGTCTCACTACACAGACCAGACTCAGCAATCCTCCTGTTTTCAGCCTCTCAAACTGGGATTACAGACATGCGCCACCATGTTCAGTGTCATTTGATGCCTCAGTGTGCCCAGGGGGCAGGGCACAGCACACCAGGGATCAAACCCTGCTCCCTGTGTCTGCCTAAATGGTTCACTGGCAGTTTTTTGTTTGTTTGTTTGTTTTACAGCACTGGGGATTGAACTCAGGACTCTGAACTTGCCAGGCAAGTACTTATTCTACTGAGCTATCTCCCCAGCAGTTTTGATGCTATATTTGTAGTTTTGTATTCTTTTTTTTTTTTTTTTTTTGGTCTTAGGTTATGTGAAACCATCTTAACAGGTTTTCCTTTTTGTGAATTTTCACTTATCTGTCTCACTATGATAGGGTGGAACTTTTTAAAGCACAGCTAACATCTCAGTTAGTTATTGAAAACATATGAAAAAAAAACATGAAATGAGGTCAAAATATTTCTGAGCATTGAATCTCAAAGTTTTAAAGTGTATTTTTTCTCCAGGATTATTCAGTGATTCTCGAAAGTCCCTATGCTTTGTGGCTTAAACATTAGCTTTCTCACCTCCAGTCTTTGGTCATACAGATTATCACCTCAACATGGTGATGCTTCATGACAACTGCTATAGTGACCTCACTCTACCTTCAGGAGGTTAAGTTGTTATCTTCTGTCAAAATCTCTTAACAAATTCTAGTGTGTAGGCAACCATTTTTAACATTCCTTTGACTCTCTGAATTCCTCTTACCACTCACTAGATTTTTTATTTTACTGTAACATATTCAGTTTTCTCTACAGAAAGCCTTATTAAACCTTTTCATCCATTCATAAAATATAAACTGAGAACTAGTTATGTCACATATATATTGTTAAGGCGTTTAGTGCATTTAATTCTTTAAGCCCTTTAAGACAGCTACTATTATTTCCTATTTACAATTTAGGAAAGTAAGATTACTGGGCTTGAAAGCAGAGAAATTATAATCTATATCAAGATATTCGCACTCCAACTCCTGTGTTCTTAAAAAAACCATTCATTTCACATTTCAAGATAGTGAAGCTTTGAGACTTCTGTAGAAACTACAAATTTATCAACACTAAAAAAGCCTCTGTCAACTTATCTTCAAGCATACAACAATGTTATGTACATTAATTCAAAAAAGGTAACTGATCCAAAACAACTTAAAACTAAGTAATATTCAGTTAATAAAAACCATTTGCCCATGTTGTTGGATTTTAGATTACTGGCTACAACTAGAATAAGAATTAATTAAATACAAAGCAATGAAATATATACTACTGCTAAAGCTGTAGTATATATCATTATTTCTACTGCTGACTGTTGGAGCATTTACCTAATCACTAAAAATCATTGATAAGGGAACACTGGATAAAACTTTGCATTTGGTAAGCACAAAATAATAGCAATGGTCAAAACAAGAAGAACACTTGCATCTATACTGATTTTATTTTCTTCCAAAATGTTTTCATTTAAAGAACTTTATTTGCATAGGAAAATTAATGTTAGGCCTTGTTATAATACTAATTAGACAAATTATACCAAATTTATGATAATATTTGGAAGAACTTTCACTTACATTAACACAAAGACCACTTTTCCTCTGAACACAATTATTATTATTATTATTATTATTATTATTATTATTATTATTATTTTAATGTATTTAAGACAGAGTCTACAGGGTCTTACTATGTAGATTGGACTCATAGTGATTCTCCTGTTTTCAACTTCCCAAGTGCTGGGTGTGTGCCACCATACCCAATCTCAATCCCCATCTCAGAGCACCTTGGGGATGGGGAACACAATTTTTAAAAGGCTTAATAAAATACTTTTTAAGACTTTCTAGGAATATCCAATAACTACCTCCAAACCAAAATATGGAGAAACAATAAAGCTAACATTGAGCAAAGCTCTCAGGGATGTTTTTATAATGGATTTGAAAAAATTACGAGCATTGTACTGTAGGTAGACCTCAAATACCAGCATGAGTTCTACCACCTACTTCCAAGGTAAGAGAATAGGAACATAAGATATCAAAATACAGTGAAATTGTGAATAAGCATGCATTAGAGTAGATGAGACAAGTCGAAAGTTGCTTCTTTGAAGAAAAAAACATTAACTGAATCATCAGTGTGACTGACCAAGAAAAAAATAAGGGAAATAATTCTTAGTATAGTTTGAGAAAATAGCCATAAGAAAAAATAGAAAACTTCAACAGTTCTGTAACTTCTTTCTTTCTCTCTCTCCCCCCCCTTTCTTTTTTTTTTTTTTTTTTTTTGTATTTAGTACAGGGTCTATAGGGTCTCACTACATAGATTGGACTTTGCAGTGATGCTCCTGTTTTCAGCCTCACAAGCACTGGGATTACATGTGTGTGCCACCACACCCAATCTCAGGTCTCAGCTGCCTTCTCAGAGTGGGGGGAGGCAGCACAGCACACCAGGGATTGAACCCCTAGCCCCTGTGTTTGCCTAAGCAGGCACTTTAATCTGCTGAGCTATCTCGCTGACCCAACTTTTAACTGTTTTAAAAAATTAAAACTGTAATTAAAAAGATATAAAGAAAATTTCAATTAGCTTTGCTGATAAATTCTATTGAACAGTAATTCAAGGAAAAAAAAATCTTAATACTACACAAACTCTTCCAAAAGAAAAAAATCCCTAATTTATTTCTTGGGCCTCGAGAATATACCAAAATACAATAGAAATGGCAAAATCATAGGAAAACCTGTCATGAATATAGAACAAATATCTTAATGAAAATATCAATAGTTCCTTTTCTGCTGGTGGACACTGCGAAGGAAGCATCGTTAATCTGCATTCCTACTGCCATCATGTCTAAGTCAGTCTCCCAAGAAGCCCCAACAGCTATGAAGCTCTTCATCAGACAGCTGAGCTTTGAAACACCTGATGAGTGTATGAAGACCCATTATAAGCAATGGGGGACACTCACAGACTGAGTAGTAATAAGAGACCCGAACACCAAGCATTCCATGGGCTTTGGGTTTGTCACTTATGCCGCTGTGGAGGAGGTGGATACAGCCATGAATGCAAGGCCACACAAAGTAGATGGAAGAGTTGTGGAACCAAAGAGAGCTGTCTCAAGAGAAGATTCTTAAAGACCAGGTGCCCACCTAACTGTGAAGAAGATCTTTGTTGGTGGTATTAAAGAAGACACTGAAGAATATCACCTACTAGATTGTTTTGAACAATATAGAAAAATCAAAGTGATTGAAATTATGCCCAACCAAGGCAGCGGAAAGAAGAGGGGTTTTGCTTTTTTAACCTTTGATGACCATGATTCTGTGGACAAGACTGTCATTCAAAAATACCACACTGTGGGGGGCTGGGGAGATAGCTCCGAGGCACAAGTGCCTGCTGGGCAAGTGCAAGGTCGGGAGTTCAAACCCTGGTCCCACAAAAAAAAAAAAAAAAAAAAAAAAAAAAACACTGTGAATGGCCACAACTGTGAAAACTGTGAAGTGAGGAAAGCCCTGTCAAAGCAGGAGATGGCTACTGCTTCATCTAGCCAAAGAGGTCAAAGTGGTTCTGGAAATTTTCATGGTAGTCATAGAGGTGGTTCTGGTGGCAATGACAGTTTCAGTTTTGGAGGGAACTTCAGTGGTCAAGGTGGTTTTGGTGGCAGCCATGGTAGGTAGGAGTGGATATGGTGGCAGTGGCGATGGCTAAAATAGGTTTGGTAATGATAGAAGCAGTTATGGAGGTGGAGGAAGCTATAATGAATTTGGCAATTACAACAGTCAGTCTTCAAATTTTGGACTCATGAAGGGAGAAAACTTTGGAGGCAGAAGCTCTGGGCCCTATGGTGGTGGAGGGCAATATTTCACCAAACCACGAAATCAAAGTGGCTATGGTAGCTCCAGCAGCAGCAGTAATTACGGCAGTGGCAGAAGGTTTTAAGCACTTCCAGGAAACAAAGCTTAGCAGGAGAGGAGAGCCAGAGACATGACACGGAAGCTACAAGTTACAACAGATTTGTGAACTCAGCCAAGCACAGTGGTGGCAGGACCTAGCTGCTACAAAGAAGACATGTTTTAGACAATACTCATGTATATGGGCAAAAAACGCAAGGACTGTATTTATGACTAATTGTGTAACAGGTTATTTTAGTTTCTGTTCTGTGGAAAGTGTAAAGCATTCCAACAAAGAGTTTTAATGTAGACTTTTTTTGCACCCATGCTGTTGACTGCTAAATGTAAATAGCATGATCATGATACTGAATAATGTCTTTTTAAAATATGCTGTGTAAAGTTAGTCTACTTGGAAGCCATCTTGGATAACATCCTCAACAGTATGAAGTTAGAATTTCTTCAGGGTGATGCCAGGTTCCATTTAAAATTTCTTTACAATTGCTTGGTTAAAGAAGTTATTGTCAGAAACCTTGGTGTAGTTGAACTGACACTGTTGTGACCTCTGAATTTGACCATTGAAAAGGTCACCCAAGCAAACAGTCAGCTACTTGGTTATAAAAATGATCACTGGCACATCCTATATATCTAAATTGAATAATTGTACCAGATACAATGATAGATGGAATTGAAGCTGTGTATCATTCATTATCATGTGTAATCAATAAATGATTTAATTCTCTTAAATGACAAAAAGAGAATATATTAATAGTTCAAAAATTATTATGCATCTTGGACAAATTACACTTTTTTGTAGTACTGGGGATTGAACTCAACAAATCACACTTAGTTATGGAACACATTGTCTTTACACTAACAAATTTCCTGAAGATACTTTGAAAATTAGCAGTTATAGGAGAAAACACAAAATTATTTAAACAGATATAGAATAGTATTTAATAAAATTAACATCCATTTATATTCTAAAAAGTGAGCAAAGCGTTAGTAATAGAATCATTTTATTTTATTTTATTTTATTTTATTTTATTTTGGTGGGACCAGGGTTCAAACTCATGACCTTGCACTTGCCAGGCAGGCACTTGTGCCATGGAGCTATCTCCCTGGCCCCAATAGAATCATTTTAACTTATAAAAAGTCTAGCAAAGGGCCTGGAAGGATGGCTCAGTGGTCTGAAGTGCCTGCTTAGGAAAGCTTGGGTGGCTGCAGGGACCGCGCGGTTCAATCCCTAGCACCACATGCTGTGCCAGCCCTGCCCTCAGGGCAGGCTGAGCTGGTCATCAAAATAAATAAATAAACAAACAAAAGTTCTGAAACAAGAAAAAAAAAATGCTTTAAAAAGAAAGCCTAGGAAATAACGAAGAGGTGAAATGAATATTCCTATTTTTGAGACTATAAACCTAGTACCACTTACTCAACATTGTACTAGAAGTTGTAACTGATACAGTAAATTCAGAAAAAAAAGATAAAAAATAAGAAATAAAGGAAAGTAAACTATAAAACTGGTATTATCTATAACTAGTAAATATTACTCCTTATAGTACATAATTGAGTATAAAAGAAAATCCAAAAGAATTTACAGATACTTTGTTAGAATCAGCCAAGCAAGATGACACATGTCTGTAATCCCAGCTCTTGCAAGGCTGAGACGGGAGAAGTGTGAGTTAAAGTCTAGCTTAAGGGCTGGGTGACTTTTAGGCCAGGCTACACTACACAGTGAGACCCCATAGGAAAGAAAGAAAGAGAGAGAGACAGAGAGAGAGAGAGAGAGAGAGAGAGAGAGAGAGAGAGAGAGCGCACGTGCAAGGGCAAGGAAAGGAAAGGAAAGGAAAGGAAAGGAAAGGAAAGGAAAAGAGAAGTTTAACTATTAATCCATAAAACTACATTTCCATATACTAAAAAATAATTAAAAGTTGAAGCTACTCGTAGGTACACAGGAAAAATCAGATACTACTATTATGTATTGTTAGGTGATTTTGCCATCCTGAGATCATACAGTGGCTGCTCTTCAACCCAAGCCATTAGAAGTTTCTCAACATCTGATGTACAAACTTCTTGAAGTTTTGTGAGCTTTGGTATCAATAAAGCAGATCCTTTAATAGCTCTGTCGCTTAGTTCTTGTTTTCACAACTATAGCTATTGTGGAAAATAAGTGCTTGTTAAGTAATAAGTATAATTGATTTTCTAACTTCACAGTTCTTAATCACTTTTAATTTTGTTTTCAGGTAAATTCCTTGATGGCTATATTAGCAGATTTCTATATCCATAGGCCCAAGCTGAAGAAAAACTACAGCCTAAATCAAGAGCAAAAGAAAAACATGCAATCAAGAGATGTTGTGAAGCTGCTGCTAGTGTAAAAGAATACTATTTTACAGTAACCTTTAAAAAGTAGAAGTAAACTTTAAAGTAATGATTAAAAGTATAGTGAATATATACAATAGTCATTTATTAGCATGAAGTATTATGCATTACACACAATTATATGTGCTGTACTATTGTATGACTGGCAGTAGATTTACTTGCAACATCACCATAAACATGTGATGGCTATAATGTTATTAGCCAGTAGGAAGTTTTTAGTGCTGTTATAACATCATGTGACCAGTATCATACATATGATTACATCATTAACTGCAATATCATTATGCAATTTATAGCTGTACTTAGGAATCGACCTATAAAGAATGCATATGACAATTAAAAAAGGAATCAAGATTTTGAAAAAGTTAAAGAAATTCAAGAAGTTGTGGAGATACAACATCTTCATGGATTAGAAAACTCATGTTTGGAAAGATACTATCCTCCCCTATGGAGAAAAGGTTAAACAACAGACTAAAATTGTTTCTTCGTAAAGACATAACCTCATGTTTACCTTTTGCTAATGCTGTTTGTATGGAAGTAAAGAGGAAAAGTCATCTGTGTTATAAGGCAGTATTACGTATTATAAAAATGACTCATGCTTGATGAACTGCATTCAGATTTGAATGCCTGTTCAAAAATAAAGGCTTAGATTCCTTATGCATAGTGTGATTATTACAAACAAGCATAGTTTTCAGGGGATCTGACAGTATAGGATGATATAAAATTTTGTATCTTATAAACCAGAGTCGCGGATATTTCAACTTGCGACCTTACAACTGGCAATATTTATTTATGGCCTTGTATATTTGAGACTATAATGCTAGCATATTATGCCTTTTATTCTTTAAATAAACCTAGTACCAAATAACTGTATATTTTCCCCACAAAAGGGTTTGTTTTTAGCCAGAATGTACAAAGAACCAGTAAGGAAAATCAGGTCAACCAACAGATAATAGGCAACATTCAACCAATAGGGTAACATGCATTTTCAACTTTTTAATTGAACATACAAAGAAATCCAAAATGCCCAGTAAACATCAAAGTACTGTGCAAAATACTATTACCTACTCCAGAGCAATCAGAATATCCTTTCTGGCATAACTGCACACCACAGCAAAAATGACTAAAATTTTGTCTGTGTTTGATGTTTGGTTTAATAAAAGTTTTTCCATTTTACAGTTTTTATATTTTGTTTTTTTGTTTGGTGTTTTTTTTTTTTTTTGCTTCATTTTAGAAAGATCTTTTCTTTCCAAAAATCTAGTAAATACTATGTTTTTCCAAAAACAAATTTCATTTTTATTTTAATGTCTTTAATGTACCTAGAATACATTTTGATGTATGCTATAAGTTAAGGTTGTTCGTTATTATTTCTCAACATCATTTGCTGAATATTTTGTTCTAGGATACTTCTTTTATTATATATTAAATTATGTATATATGTATGTATGTATGTATGTATGCATACATACATCATACAGGTACCTGTATCTGAATGAAACCATGTTTATTTCTGAACTAAATATTCTGCTTCAAATGCCAACCTACTATTTTGACCAATACATTGACATTTTATTATCTGCTTTAATGGCTTGTAAGGTTAAGCAAAATCTCACTAACCATTATTTTCTTAATATTTAAAATTTCCCTAAATACTTATTTTTAAAAAATAATGCATCATTTTGATATCATTACAAGAAAATCATTTTTATATTTTAATTATTGTGAAAGCATCTAAGAAAAATGGTTATCTTCCTGATATTTATTATTCCCATAAAAGTAAATATAGATTAAATACTAATAAGGGCTCAGAAAGTGTGCTATCTTATGAATATAAATATAATCAAATGCATTTTAATTTGTTACCTGAGGTACCAATTTCTAAATTAGAAAATTAAATAGTAGACACTCAGTTTCAAAGCTACTTTATTATAGGATTACTAGTCTCCTGGTGCATGTTTAAAATATAACTTGTATTTACAAATTCACTTCAAAGACTAAAGGGGACTCAGGATATGCCTCATAGGTAGAGCTGTTGCCTTGTATGCTCAAGGACTCAGATTCAACAAACACACACACACACACACACACACACACACACACACACACGCACACGCACGCGCGTGCGCGCACAAATACGATTTGTATATAAAAATAGGTATTATTAGAGAAAAAGAAGATCCTATAAATCTTTTTAATAACAATAACTAATGTGACATTAAAATGATCTACATAGAGACCATAGAAAAACATTAATGAAAATGAAATGCTGATCTAGAAATGTTAAGCACAGGGAAAATATATTTTTACATGTTTCTAAAATAAACATTAATTTATATGACTAGCTCTATAGAATAAATTACATATAATCTCTAGAGATAATAATACTTAGATCATTTATACAGCTTCTGTACAAATTTTAGCTGTTTTCTTTTCTTTTTTTTTTTTTTTGGCCAGCTCAGTGCACCTGAGGATGGGGCTGGTATGGCATGTGGTGTTGGGGAATTGAACCACAATCCTGTGCTTGCCTAAGCTTGACTAAGCAGGCATTTCAGTCCGCTGAGCTATCTCGCTGGCCCCAAATTTTGGCATTTATTGGACAAAGCTCATAAATTCAATTTAAATTTTGTTTCTGGATTTTTTGAGAAATTGTAGAAATGCATACACTTTTGAAACTAATGTAATATTTTGAGCCTTAGTTTTCTAATTTGAGATAATAAGTAATAGCTTACCTGTACCTTTTTCCTGACCCTATTTCAGTCCTTTTACTAACTAAATATCTAGATTATAATACACAATCAACATGGTTTAATAATTTCCCCACATTGGTCATTTAGTGAGATAATACATTTTAAAATAAAATCTAAAGTGATAAAGTAAATTCTGTGTGATATTTAATTTTATCATTGAGTTATATTTATATGACTTTGAGGAAAAGTTGGAAGGATGAAAGAACTAATGAAGTAGTTTCACAAAATTTCAGTTTTCTCTCTTAAGAAGATCTATCTATCTATCTATCTATCTATAGATGGTTTCTTGGTCAAAATGCACATAAACAACATAGAGTAAAATGTCTAAAGATTTCCACAAGACATTTGAAACTCTTAAATAATAGGTTCTTTGAGTAACTGTAAATGTACCAAATGTGGGATTTTCAAAAACATTTGCTCCCGAAACATTGAGTATAAGCCTTTTCTAGTATCATTTGGGTCCATAATTTCCAAAATAAGTATGTATCTAATAGCTATATGTTTAATAGAAAGGTTTAAAAATGTTTCATCTTTGCTATCTACTTGGCCAACCTACCTGATTTGAAAGCCCTGACACTCTTTCCAGGAATTGTCATATTGCGCAAATTAGTTTATTACTATCTTTATTGTCATAAAAAAGGATAAAAACACGTCACAAAAAATCTATCCTACCTTTCTTTTTAGTCTTTTAATTATCATGAGCAATTCTGATTTATTTGCCATTGAATTCATTACCTAGAGAAGTCATACATAATGCTCAGACTACAAATTAACTAAGTACTGGGTGGTTATGCTTTACTACACAACAAGTAAAAGCTTGTAATGAAAAATAGAAGCATAAAAGCATGGCAAGCTTCACTTACACTGTAGTGTTTTTAAAGAAAAACACTTTCCCTGCCTTGGGTAAAATGTAAAGTAGCTCATAGCTACATAACTTTGTACTGATGCTTACTGTGACATACTACTTAATTGAAAGAGTCTTAATTAAATATGCCCCACCAAAACCTCACCAAATTGCATTTGCCACCAAATGACTAACAAGTACACAACAGTTGGAAACTGTCAAAATATTTTACAGCTCAATTGTAATTACCAACCAAGTCAAAGCATGCCCTGAGTGGGCGTTAACCACATTTTGAGGGATGCAAAATATTAAACAGCAGTCTTTTTTTTTTTTTGTGTGGTCTCTAATTTATACATGTACAACACTGGAGTAACTCCAAAAATTTTTACTGTCTTCAGTAAAAATATTCACAAAATATCAATGCAAGAAATAATAATTTATCACTTTCATAGAGTCACCAGCAGGAGGTTCCTTTAAAAAAATTTATGGTTAATCTCTTATCATTATACTTAATTATATTGATTATTTGGTTACTTGAAAATGTATTAAGTGATCTCAAGATAAATGTTTTCTGTTGTCCTTATCACAATGAATGTAGCCAAAAATAAATGGGGAGGTGTGATTAGGGTAAAGTGTCAATATGGAAGTACAGCTGGTGGGTTTCCAGAGGAGAGAATGCAGACATCGTTTGCCATTTGAAGTAGGATAGCATCCAGCCACTCTTTCCTCCTCACTAGAAAGTATACAGCTTGAGGCTTTGTGATTAGCCACATTTGTTATCTCTTACCAATCGGAATGTGTTAATTACCACCAACACTAAGCACAGGTGGAAGGCTATTCCAACAGGTATCATATACATCCATTAGTCTTACCATTAGTTAAGAACAGGATTAAGAGGCAGAATATGATATGGAATATATAAAATTAGATTTTCTAGGTAGCAATCAGTAGGACTGTTTAAAAATCAGACGAATAACATTCTTAAAAATATTACAGATTATTTATTTATTTATTTATTTATTTATTTATTTATTTATTTATTGTATCAGGAATCAAACTCGGGACCTTGTGCTTGCTTGAACCACATACTACATCCATGGCCCTTAAAATATAATTATAAAACAGAGTGGTGGCATGCACAGAATTCTTTGACTCAGGAGGCTGAGGCAGGAGGATCACTGTGAGGTCAAGGCCAGCCTGAACTACACAGTGAGGTCCAGGCTCGAACATACTAAAATAAAATTTTTACATAAAATAAGATTTCTTACTCTAAGTGAAGTTTAAAATCCAGTTAGATAATTGCTTAAACAGTTGATGTGCATATAGCTACTATTCTGTTATTTTTTTCCTTGAGATTTTCAGCGCAAGTTTTCAGACATATAAAAAGACAAAAGGAAGTATACTAAGGAGGGACATGGTAGGAGAATCTAAAGTTCTAGATCAATCTGGGCAAATTGGTGAGACTGCCTTCCTCTTCCTCGTCTTCCCCCTACCCTTCCCTCTCCTCCTCCTCCTCTTCTTTTTCTTCTACTATTTTAGAAAAAACTTTTTAATATATTATCTGAAAATTAAAAAATAGAAATGACTGGGACATGACTGCATTGTAGAATTGGAAACCACACCAAAGAACTTTCCACACTCTGGTATATCAAAGTCCCTTCAACTATTCTGCAATTTGAAAGGCTTTTACTTTATTCATAATTCTGGTAATATTAAAAATAGTTATTTGAAAAACAATGATTCTAGCTGGACATGGTGGCACATGCCTGTAATCCCAGCACTTGGGAGGTGGGAGGCTGAGGCAGGAGGATCAGTGCGAGTTCGAGGCCAGCCTGGGACACAAAAATGAGCCCAAGGCTAGCTTGAACTGCAAAGTGAGACCCTGTCTCAAAAAGATGAAAGAAAGAAAGAAAGAAAGAAAGAAAGAAAGAAAGAAAGAAAGAAAGAAAATGATTCTTTGAATTATACAGATATTCCAAATACTGACATGCTTTGATATTTAATGTTTTAAAAAATTAATATACCAATCTAGGAGGCTTAGATTCAATAGCCTTCAACGTCACAAGCTTCACTGGTGGCACACTGCAATTGCAAAACCTTTGATTGTATATGTATCTGCTTCCTCTTAG
>PVJA010038349.1:0-19698 GCA_004027025.1 Myocastor coypus
GTCCCATAAATCATGGCTACTGCTTTCATCATTTCTGATGGGTGGAGTTTATCTCAGAAATTTCTCTAGTAACCCAGTATTCTTTTTAATATATTGTAAGAAGATAGGCTATTACAGTAGCTTCTAGGGCTCTTCTCCCACAATAGTACACATTCCACTGGTCAAGAAAATAATTTGATTAATTTGTTATTTATTACACACATATATTTTCAGTGGTCATCCTGGCAGGGAAAAATAATAATCATGAGTCTGACTTGCACCAAGACTTATTTATCTTTGGCCCTCTACAAACCTCTAAGTATATTTCAAGTTTCTAGGCATTAGTATAAGGCCAAAACCTGTCTGCAAAACTTAAGCATTGACTTTTACTCCGTTTCCTGTACATAGTCACTCCTATAAATTGCTGCAAGTCTCTGTGGGATAAAATACGGAGGAAAATTCACTGCAGCTGTACTGAAGAATATTGCCTCAAAGAGACATGGCTTTTTCCATAAACAACCTGCATTCTATGAAATGCATTCTATCCAGGAGTCAAGTAAAAAACTATAAATCCCTTACAGGAACTTGAACTGAATTTTCTGTTTTCTAGGCCTAGAGTTTTCTCACTGGTACATTTCAAACAGCATTTTGATAGCTTGCTCAGCTATTTTTATTTTTAGAGATACTATCATCAATTAACTATACTGTACATTATTACTTGGAGTGAGCTCTAATTGGGACCTGTGTGTGAAGTTATTTTAATGGCTCCTCTCTTTAAGCTAACAGCGGACTACCTCCATTTTTCTAGTAGCTCAGGATTCCACTGTATCCAAGCAAATCGGGAAAGCTTACTCTGTTACATTTCCCACAATCATATCCAGCTACAATAGAACAATCACCACAGAAGGTCTATGAAGACATAGACGATCCCAAGTCCTAGAAATTTCTTTAGAGACAAAGTTGGCCTTCTAAAAACTTCAATTCTAAGAGTATTTTTAGTATAAGGCCAGAACCTTATACTAATTGAATATTGACCCAAATATTCTCTTAAACACCAAGTACCTTTTCTTACTCTGTACACCCTACAAATTCCTGCCTCAGTTTTACTGACTATATATCTTCCTTCAATTCACCATCTAAATATGCTATTAATGTTCCCTTCCACTCCTTAAACCAACACACATCCTGTATACTGTGTGAATATATTTATTTTCATAACTTCAACACATAGTAGTTTTATATGATCATGTTCCTTGGCCAAACAACATTAGAATACCTCTCATTCATGCTCTCTAGACTCTTATGGATACAAATTAGCACGACTCTCCTTTCTAGATTAGTATTTCCATTTCCTGATTTGAACTACCCTGGCATCTATTTCTTCCCATAGAACGTTAGGGCATAAAGGGTAGTAGGAGCGAGTCAAACAGCTAATTGGAATTTCACTGAGAGCCAAGTTGTCCAGGGTATGCAGAAAGGAGCTGGGTCTTGTTGAAGTGTGCATGAGATTTCAGTTTCCCCAGATTCTCTTTATTCTCAACCCTGCCCACTCTGTGCTTCATTCTTTTATTCTTGGCCAACCAAGGCCTGTTTTTAATCTGAAAGGTTTAGTAGGCATTACACATTTAATTATTTCTAAAGTTCTGCAGTGCTAACAGTCAGACCCAGAGCTTAAGCCTATGTCTAAAGAAGCTAAGAAACGCCTTTAAAATTGCCTTTTAACATTGCCATCTGAGCGCTGCAATTGGCATCTAAGACAATCAGCATTTCATTTTCTCTTTGTCTGATCCTCAGAGAAACTAACTCATGCTGCAAACTTCATAGCACCTACAGTTACCATAGCTACTAAATGACATTTGATCACAAAGCCATGCCTTCCATCAGTGCTTCCTTATGCCTCTTCAGTGGGGATCACTTTTTGGAACTGAGATGCCAGCACTTGCTCATTATCATCCCCACCCTGCCAATAAAGTTGGAAGTGTTCTTATAAAACTTGTAAACAAAATGCATAATCTTAATTTTAAGGTTTGTTTCTTGGAGGTACTTCTGGTACCAATTACTCTTTTCGTCAGAAAACAGATGGCACACCCTAATGGGGTAATTAAGAAAAGCTTAATGTGGGCAACATTTTTTTTTTTTTTTTTTTTTTTTTTTTTTTTTTTTTTTTTTTTTTTTTTTTTTTTTTTTTTTTTTTTTTTTTTTTTTTTTTTTTTGGCTTAACTAAACCAAGGAACCATGATGTATGCGGAGCTACGAGGCAATGGTAAGGTGTTGCCCTCTTTAGACGGGGTAAGCAAAGGGAACAATTAATAGATTTTTGGAGAGAGCTGCAGCTGTCAAAAAGAACTATTCACTGGAAATACTATCTCTGTTCTTACTCTGCCTGGCAGAGGCAAGCTGGGAGCAACAAATCTGACTTCTCTGTCTTCCCATTGACTTATTGGGCCTCCCACCAGGGGAAGCCAAGAAAAGACAAGATGGAGGCCTGTGCCTTTGCACTGCACTGGGTGAATGTGTCCTAACTCTCTCCTTTCATGTTCTACACACTTCCTCTCCCTTTCCTTCTTGGAGCTGATAACCTTCAATTTTTCTCAGAACCCCAAAACTTTCATAACCAAATGTCCCCAGATTCCCAGCACCACATTGTATCCTAGCAAGACTGCTACCCACACAGCATGCCTCTGATTCTGTTTCTGTCAGTGTCCAAGAATCTCAGTAATTCACACCTTGGGACAAGACAACTCCACTGCCACAAGCCGTCTCTCAGCTATTCACCCTGTGTTCCACATCATCCCTGCGTATTTTGTATCATCATTAATCCATTGCTATTTTCTTTTCACTTTTAAATTTTTTGTCTCTTTCCTATTTCCAGATACTGACATATTTCTATTGTACATTTTTACCTCAGTTGTCAGCGCATTTTTACAGTATACATATGCTATGATCGTTGTGGGGAGTTGGTACATGTGCATAACTTATCTGACTTCTTTCCTTTCACCCCTCCTGCCTCCTGCCATCTTTGGGATCCCATCTCCTCTGTGAAACTCCTATTCTCTTGTGTTCTATTCTATCCATCCATCCATCTATCTGTCTGTCTGTCTGTCCATCCGTCTATCTATCTATCTATCTATCTATCTATCTATCTATCACAGTTTCTTCAGGATCTACAGGGTCTCACTATGAAAATCAGACTTGTAGTGATCCCCCCACTGCTGGGATGACAGGCATATTCCACTATGTCATTTGTCAATCACTGTCTCAGCGTGCCCCAGGGGTGGGACCAGCACACTGTGCGGGGCCCTGAAACCTGGTCCATGCCGCTGTGCTCTGCCTGAGCAGACACTTCAGTCTGCTGAGCTATTTGGCCTGCTCTGGGTATCTTTTATTTTATTATTTTATCTCTTCATACCTTGGATTTCTCAGATGAAGAAATCGTGTAATATTTAAACACTTACCAGTACAATTATTTCAATAAAAGATGACCAAAAATTGCATATCTTATTTTTATAATATATGTAATATATAATAACAAGAACTATAAAGTGACACTTTTATCATGTTTATTCAGTAATTTTATGTGTGGTATATCTTAAAAGATTGAATACAGAATCTGACATTACAATCCAGACAGCAGCATCTAGTTTCTTTCAAGTGTTTTTTTGTTTTTTGTTTTTTATTTTTTTGTTTTTTTTTGTAGTATTGTCTGTCTTGAGCAACAAACCCTACACAATCTTGCTGGCCTTTTCTTTTTTCTGTGGATGATAAAATACCTACCCACTAAATGTAATGGTGAAAATGTCAGTCATATTCACCCAGGGAGGCATTTTTCTACCTGATATTATTCAATTCTTTGGTCATGAAACCTAATCTATTAACTGACCTTGTCAGATATAAATGCTGCATGTTTTGTTATATATCTCTTGCTTTATATTGGCCTCAACCATCCAGCAGAATATTTTAACCATGAGGTATAAAAAGTAAAGTCAGATAAGTATGCTGAGCTGTAAAACTGCTCAAGTCAATGGCTTTCGACATTGTCAGTTCTGCTAATAACCCACTACTAGTATGGACTACTGGACCCTACATATAACTAACTTATCTTGGTTAAATGAGAAGAAATATTTGTACTAATAGTGTTTAGAAAAGTTATCATGTCTGCATCTTGTACTTTGAACAACTACTATGAAGACAACAGTACGCATTGTATTAATTATTGTGGCTGTCCTACTAGCACGTTTTGAAACTGTCACATTGTTATTTATTTATTACTGTAATTAATACAATTAAAAATAAAAACCTAATCTAAATTGTAAAAGATTTTCTGAATCACTCTTGTTTTAAATAAACAAGTTCCATCTTGTTAGGTCCAGAAGATATACAAATACTTTATTATAATGTTTAATTTGCTTTATGTTTACAGGATAAATTTTTAGGTGTTGATTAACTCTGTGAACACCACCCAAAAATTATTGTAATCATTTACCATACCATAATTATTTTAGCTTTGTTTCTTCTTTCAAATTTTACCATCTCTGTATTACAAACAGTTGATAATGAGATGTCATTTTTGTCTTTCCGTTTCATAGTATAAACTTTTCATCTCTGATATGCTATTCCTCTGTAATTCAGGTTTTTTTTTTGTTGTTGTTGTTGTTGTTGTTTTCTTTTGCAGACCTTGTGTCACTTCTTTTCTGTTCTGTGTCACTGTCTCAGTCATGTCCATTTTATATTGTAAAAGAGTATCACTGAGAGCTAAGGAGATAGCTCTGCTGCCTAAGTGCCTGCATGGCGAATACAAAGACCCGAGTTTGGACCCTGGCAGCACATACCACGACGGCCCGAGAAACCAGAGTGACAAGCTGGCCTATAAAGCAGTCATGGTAGTGCATGCTGGTAATCCCAGTCATGACGTGGTTGAGACAGGAAGATAGCGCCAATATTGAACTGTGTAGGGATGCCCAGTATCTAATAAATAAGTGCGTTTTTGAAAAATTAATAAAGAAAAATGAATAACAATGAGTTCTGCAGAAGTATCAAAATTCTATCTAGTATACTTTTTTTTGTAGGACTAGGGTTCAAATTCACAACCTTGCACTTGCCAGGCAGGCACTTGTGCCATGGAGCTCTCTCCCCAGCCCGTAGCTAGTATACGTTTGATAAGAGCTGTTTCAGATGTTTTAGATTGCAGCAAAAAAAAAAAAAAAAAAAAGTTATTTTTCACAAATTAGCAAAAGAAAAGTACCAGAATGTATTATTAGAAACTCACATCAAGACAAACACAATATTCTAAATAAAAAATATGAAAAACAGGTGCTATAAAACAAATAAATAGATGTACAAGTGTATCTTGTACGGACAAGAATGAACTGGTTGCAGTGACACATACCCACATGATACTCGGCATATTTATTTATTTATTTATTTATTTATTTATTTATTTATTTTTATACTATAGATGGTGCAGCCTGCCCAGGGGTTGGGGCTTGTGCAGCATGTGGTGCAGGGGAGCGAACCTCAGTTGCCTACAGGCACTTTGACCGCTAAGCCATTTTGTTGGCCCCAATACTTGGCATACTTAGTATGTAAATAAACATGCTGCCCAACTGACACTACAGGTAAACCATAAAATTGTTTATTCTATGTGTCTGACTTATTTCACTCAGTGTTATGACCTTGAGGTCCATTTATCTTCCTTTGCATGACTCAAGTTTCTCCTTCTCTATTCCACACGACTATTTTTATTCTATTTCTGGTGTCATCCCTGAAATTCACTCGTGGACGCTTGCCAGGGAAACCTCTCCTGCTTGAGTTCCGCAGTGTCCGCACGAGTGAAGTATTGCTGCTAAAATCAGTCATTTTGTCTAGCGATGTTTCAGGGTTTCAAACCTATTAGACTACGAGGGGATATTTATTTATCTTATCATCATGTTCATTGTGTCTTGGAAATGCCAGGACCACATTATGTAGTAAAACAAAGAATGAGAAAAACTGCTCAACTAGACAGCGAACTCTCACTCCTCACTTCATAATTATGTTAACTCCCCGTGTTGTGATTTCCTTATCACTCTTGCTTTTTTCCTTCGTACAGTACACTTCATGACCATTGCCTGCATAGACTTGATCTTATCGGGCTATCTCACTGCTATCAGCAGAACCTGGCATATGCCTTGACACGTCTCATAGACATGATAATAAAGTAAAAAAAAATTATTTATTTCATCACTTTCCTAATATGTTAGTAAATATGTTTTCTGTATTCCTGGTTTCAGAAAATTTCTTTGCCAGTGTTACTCAGAATGCTGGAGTCAGGATCTAAAACATTCCAAGGAACTTGTACTAATATATGAAAAAGCCTACATGATCTAAATGGGAAAATTTATGTAAAAGTCTATTCTTCTCTTTGCAGTGAGTTCTTTGAATGCATCTACATACTTTCAATGTATCCTCATATATAAAAGCATTAGGAAAGCATTACAGAAAACATAGTTTTAATCACTGCAATTACTGTAAACTTTCTCTCACTAAAACAGAGAACAAAAGCAGTATGCGTAGTGGTGTCACTTTTACTGAAGATTTTCTTCTTTCTATAGCTAGCAGTTGATAATGGAATAAAAATATTACAGGATTAAAAAATACAGAAATGAAACTGCCTTAGCTGAAAAAAAATAATCTATATAAAATTTCAGTGTTGTCCAGTTCACGGTACAAATGAACTGTACTTACTATTTAAGCTATCAAGGTGAAACTGAAATGAAAAGTATATTAAATACAGTAATGGTGACAAGTATTATAAGCTTAAATAAATCTAGAATGGGCACAATAAATACAGGTTAAATATTAGAAGAGGAAAAGAATAAGTAAGGAGGAGATTTGAAAAATGTAACCCATGACAATCTTTTTAAAGTAATGTGGATTTAGTGTTCACAATTAAAGTACCAGTGAGGGTGAGTGTGTGTATGCATGTATGTATGTATGTATGTATGTGTGTGTGTGTTGAGTGTGATTAGTAGTAACATACAGCAAATGCTTACCTAAATCTAGAAGGTGTGCAGTAACTATATACTACAAACTAGAAAAACATGAGGGAAACTAATGAAGGTATCTTTGAAATGCAATTCATGGCAATATTTCTAAATTAATATACAGATTTAGAGCCATTACCAGCAAGTGTGTGTCTGAGTATGTATATATTATAAATGGACAAAGTGAATCTAAAATATAGACATAAATAGAGACTTGAAAATATCTACAGCAATTTTAAAGATGACATAGCTGAAAAATTTCCTGCATACATTGATACCTAACATAAAATACCCAAAGTTGGACAATATTGTATTGATACAACAATAGACTAGGTCACCATCAGAACAGAACGGGACCACACAACAGTCCTCTTTCGATTTAGGACTAAGGTGACACTCTGGCATCTTGAAAAATGAATGCTCTTTCCATTAAGTAGAATTTAGTCCATTAAATGGCAAAAATTCTATGCTGGATTCCTGCCTAACAGTTTTTGAAAAAGCAATCAAAGATCAATAGCAGATCAAACCATGAATCGCAAATCAATAGCTTTTAAGAAGATAAGGCAGGAAAGTTTTATAAGATGATGAAGCAAAGATTCCTCACATGGGGTGCCAGAAAGATAATCACACAGTTGATAAATTAGGTAATTTTAAGCCTAAGAGTCTGCATTTATCTCTCCTTTTACAGTAAAGAAATAAGTTCAGAGAATGAGACTACAGGAAGGCAAATAGTGAGTGTTCAGAACACATGAAGCTATGCAATGCTTTGTAAGGAAGACTTAACAGAGCCAGTGTAGGTAAGCGGGACCTCGGACAAACAATTCATGAAGGAAGATATTCAAATTACTAAAAACATATGCAATGATATTCATCTCCATATTCTCCATATCTAAAATCTAATATTTTAGATTCACTTTATCCATTTATAATATACACATACTCAGACACACTCTTGCTGGTAATGGGTCTAAATCTGTATGTTAATTTAAAAATATTGCCATGAGTTGCATTTCATAGATACCTTCATTAGTTTCCCTCATGTTTTTCTAGTTTGTAGTATATAGTTACTGCACTCGTGTAGTATATAGTTACTGCATCTCCATATTCTCCATCTAGGAAAACGTAGATGAAAGTAAAGAAATGATACCCTAAATCACGCACCAGGATGATAACAGTAAGGATGGCGGAACATGTGAAGAGGTAGTGAGGACGCAAAGTTCTTGGAACTCACGCAAACTGGTGATGTGTGAACCACTTGGTAACACCAGTTCCTCCATCTTCATGACAGAATTCAGAGAAGCTAAAAATATGCTACCTGATGACTTAGTGGCTTTGTTTACTGGTGTGTATCAAACATAATGTGTCTTTCATTGACAGAAGAGAAACGTGTCAAATTCTTTATAGCAGCACTCCTCCCCAACATAGCTATTACCAAACTGCCTCTTTTTTTTTTTTAAGAATTTTTTGTTTTATTTATTTATTTTTTACTTGATTCACAACCTTTGTTTATTCACTCATTTTTATGGCCGGCTCAGCTCGTCCCGAGGGCAGGGCTGGCGCACCATGTGGTTCTGGGGATCGAACCGCGGTCCTTGAAGCAGCCCAAACTTTCCCAAGCAGGTGCTTTAGACAACTGAGCCATCCCAAACTGCCTCTTATTAGGTATAGAATACCATTATTCATACATAGTGGTACTCCACAACAATAAGAATTGGTGATTTTCAACTGGGTGGCAAAATTGGCTAAGTCTAGCAAGCAGAAACTCAGAAGAAAAAGAATGTATTGAAAACTACTGAAATCATATAAAACACAAAATACTGCACCCCAGATCTGTGGTGCTAGGCATGTGGGGTGGGGGACTGCAGCTCTCACAGAGGTGGCAAACGGAAGAAAATAAAACAAATTTTGTGTAATCCAGTGGTCTGCAGATTTTGTTGTTGTTTAAATTTTATCTCCCAGTTTAAACTGGGGAACTTAGCCATAAAAATATATCAAGCTGTACCGTTGTACCATTGTGATAGATACTGCTTCCTAAATATTTGTTAAGCTTCAAAGAAAAACTTTTTAGAAGTGGGAGATGTGAGGTTTTACTTTTCCAACAAGCTGTCCAGGATTTTTAATTATCTTATTTTAATGCTATTGCATATTTTACTCTTTGAATCATGAAGTCTTGCTTTTACTAACAAACAGAATTCCAACCCAAGCTGTGCCCCATTATACACACTGTGCATTATATAACATGAGGGAAGGAGGATAAATATTTAATTGCTGATATTTCCATTTCTGGAATAAAAAACAGAAGGTTCATATTTAAATATTTTTACTAGAACTACTCATGGCAAGAAAGCAACCTCACCATGTGTGCCCCAAATCAGTCCTATCATCAGTTTTTCAAGTCTATTCATAAAATATAGCCTTCATTTCTTTTGTGATAGAAAGGCACCAATTTGTCTAATTTTGAACGCTTTCAAAACTCACCTTACATATTAAAACCCAAATCCTATTTTGGAAAATATTATTCATTTTTCTGTAATGGAAATTTTATGCTAAATTTTTCAGAACAACCAAGTAGACATTATTTTGAATGAAGAGAACAACTTCACTAACAGGATTCAAAACCTAAAGGGCCACCTATCATGCAATTGTGCCAATTACAAATATTGAGATTATAATTTTTGTAGTAATTTTTCATTTAAGAATTTGTGCAGTTCGTGTTCCCTGGACTAAAAATGTTCACAGTTTGCTACACTGAAACCTTGCTTGTTGTATTTGTAATAAAACTACAACTATTTTGGAAAGGAGTTGTGTTAAAGTCAAACAATAGGGAATCATGGTGTTGTTCTCTTTTATAATAAAAGCATTATTTTCTGACTACATAAGTCCATGGAGTATTATGTATTTCATAATGTACTTTTTGGACATTTCACATATTCCTCCAAACATGCATATGTACACCTCAAGTAAAATTATACAATGTTTCTCATTTGTATATTATATTACTGCACTGCATTTCTAGCTCAGAGATTTTTTATGGAATTCTACAAGAAATTTATTTTTATTAATATATTTGTTTATTATGTTTTTAAGAGTAAAAATAGAAACAAAACTGGAAAAAAAAAAAAAACAGTGACAAGAGTACATATAGTACCGAATTTCAAAACCAGAAAAATTTAACAATGGAGGATTACATATTTTCATCATCAAATCAGTATAGATCAACAGACATAGGTATATGACTGATAAAACAATTAAACATTAACACTTTCAATAAACATTAATTTTTTTAACTCTTCCAATTGCATTTTGTATTTAAGTCAGTCTTCTAAAAAAAAAAAAAAAATTATAGGGGTTGAGACTGCAGAGAACGCAAGGTCCTGAGATTGATTCCTGGTGCTATCCCAAATTTATTTATTTATTTATTTATTTATTTATTTATTTATTTATTTATTTATCTTTTGAGTCCTGAAACTAGGGAGATTATATGATATTTGCATATGTAGGTCTGCTTTATTTCACTTATGAGTATATGTTCATGATACATCCATTTATATATGACGTCTTCCAGTTTATCATTCCTTATACTGAATAGTATTCCATTTTATGAAAATACCATATCTTTTTTAACCATTCTTCAGATGATGGGCATTTTGTTTGTTTCCAGGATTTAGCTATCACAAATTGTGCTGCTATAAACATAGGTACACAGATATCACTATGATATGATGTTTTCAGTTCTTCTGGAAAAATTCCCGGTAGGGGTATAGCTGGATTGAATGGGATTTCCAGCTCTAGTTTTTTAAGGAGTCTCCACACTGATTTCCATAATGGTTGCACCAGTCTGCATTCCCACCAGCAAGGAACAAGGGTTCCTTTTTCCCCACAGCCTCTCCAGCATTTATTGTTGGTTTATTTCTTTATAGTAGCCATTCTTTCTGGGGTGAGTTGGTATCTGAGTGTTGTTTTGATTTACATTTCACGAATGGCTAGTGATGTGGAGCATTTCTTTATGTATTTATAGCCTTGTTGAATGTCTTTCTCTGAGAAGTGTGTGCTCATCTCAGATGCCCATTTCTGGATTGGATCTTTGAATTTTGGGACCCTAATGGTTTTTAGTTCTTTATAAATTCTAGATAGAAGATCTTTGTCTGAATATTTATTAGTTAATATTTTTTTGAAATTTGTGGGTTGTCTGTTCACTCTGTTGGTAGTTTCTATTCACATGAAAAACATTTTCATCTGGAGGGAGTCCCATTTGTTGATTATTTCACATGTTAAACGTATATTTTGATTCTTGTACATGAACTCTTTGCCTACCCCGATGTCTTTCAGATTCCCTACAACTTTCTCCTCTAGGAGACTTAGGGTTTCTCTTTTAATATTTAGAGCTTTAATCCATTTTGATTTTAGTTTAGTGTATGGTGATAGACCTGGTTCAAGGTTTAGTTTTCGAAATGTGGAGAGCCAGTTTTTTTAGTACCATTTGTTTTCTTACAGTAAACATGTTTGGCCCCATTGTCAAAAATAAGGTGTCTGAGTGTGTTTGGATTTACTTCTGCAGCTTCTAATCTAATCCATTGATCCTCAGGTCTACTTTCTTGCCAATACCATGCTGATTTTATCACAGTAGCTCTGCAGCATAATTTTAGATGAGGAATTGTAATGCCTCCTGCCTTACCTTTGTTACCCATGATTGTTTTTGCAATTCTGGGTCTTTTTTGGTTCCAAATAAATTTTAGGATGGTTTCTCTAGGTCTGTGAGGTATGTTGTTGGAATTTTGATAGGGATTGCATTAAATATGTATAATAATTTAGGGAGTATGGCCATCTTCACAATGTTGGTCCTTCCTACCCAGGAGCAGGGAATATCTTTCCATTTTCTGAACTCTTCTAGGATCTATTTTTTCAGAGTACTGTAGTGTTCATTGAGAAGCTCTTTTACTTCTTTAGTTAGGTTAATTCCTAAATATTTCGTTTTCTTCAGTGCTAGTGTAAAAGGTATTACTTCTCTAGTTTCTCACTCAGTTGGTTTGCTATCTGTATAAAGGAATGCCATTGATCTTTGTGTGTTGACTTTGTAACCTGCCATGCTACAGAATTTGTGTATTAATTCTAGTAGCTCGTTGGTGGAGTTTTTGGGGTCTTCCAAATAAATTATTATGTCCTCTGTAAATAATGATAATTTATCTTCTTCTTTACCTATTTTTATTCATTTTATTTCTATGTCTTGTCCAATGGCTGTAGCTGATGATTACAGAACTGTATTGAATAGGAGTGGTGATAGGGGACATCCTTATCCTATACCAGACTTGAGAGTAAAAGCCCTCAGTTTTTCCCCATTGAGAATGATGTTAGCTGTTGGACTATCATAGATGGCTTTTATCAGAATGAGGTAGAGTTCTTCTATTCCTATTTTCTACAGGACTTTGAACATGAATGAGTGTTGGACTTTGTCAAAAGCCTTTTCTACATAAATTGAGAAAATCATGTGATTTTTGGCTTTGGCTCTATTGATATGGTGTATTACATTTATAGATTTATGTATATTTAACCATCCTTGCATCCCTAGGATGAATCCTACCTGGTCATAGTGTATAATCTTGACGATTAGTTGTATTCTAGTGGCGAGGATTTTATTCAGAATTTTTGCATCTATGTTCATGAGAGATATTGTTCTGTTGTTCTCTTTTTTAGCTGTGTTTCTTTCGGGTTTTGGTATCAGTGTAATACTTACTTCTAGGAATGATTTTTGGAGGATTGCTTCCTTTTCAATTTCCTTGAAGAGTTTGAGAAGTATTGAGGTTATGTCTTCTATAAATTTCTTGTAGAATTCAGTGGTAAATCCATCAGGTCCTGGACTTTTCTTTGTCGGTAGGCTTTTTATTACATTTTGTATTTCATTGGCTGTTATTATATTGTTTAGAGTTCTTATATCTTCTTGATTCAGTTTTGGTAATTTATACTTTCTAGGAATCTGTCTGTTTCTTCAATTCTTTGAGAGTAAAGCTTCTCAAAGTAGCTATTTATGATCCTCTGAATCTCTGTTGGGTCTGTAGTAATTACACCCTTCTTTTTCCTTATTGCTTGAATTTGCATCCTTTCTTTCCTCTCTTTAATGATGTCACCTAGGGGCTTATCAATTTTGTTTAATCTTTTAAAGAACCAGCATTTGGTTCATTAATTCTTTGTATTGTTTTCTTTGTCTCAATTTAATTGATTACTGCTCTAATCTTTATAATTTCCTCCCATCTTTGGGCCTTGTATTTCATTCTTCCATTTCTAGTTTGTTTACTTGTTGCCTTAGAGTATTTATTATTCCCATTCTGTCTTCTTCATATGTGACTTCAGAGATATAAATTTCCCTCTAAGAACTGCTTTCATTACATCTCATAAATTCCATAAGTTGTGATTGAATCTTCATTAAGTTATAGATATTGTTTAATTTCTGTTTAATTTCATCTGTAACCCACTGATTGCTCAGAAGGGTGTTGTTAAATTTGCACATATTTCTGGGATTCTTGTCCTTTCTTTTGTCATTTATTTCCAGTTTCAGTGCACTGTGGTCAGATAGTATGCATGAGATAATTTCTGTTTTCTTTCATATACTTAAGCATGACCTATATGTGGCCTATTTTAGAAAATGTCCCACATGGAGCTGAGAAAAATGTGTATTCTAAAGTATTTGGCTGGAACACTCTGTGTATGCCCTCTAAGTCAAGTTGTTCCAGGTTCCGGTTCAGATCTGCTACTTCTTTGCTAACTTTTTGTCTGCTTGAGCTATCTTTTTGGGACAAAGGGGTATTAAGGTCTCCTGTTAGGATTGTGGTATTGGATATGAAATTTTTCATGTTCATTAAGGTTTGTCTTATATAATTCAATGCTCCCATGTTTGGTGCATACATATTTATCAGTGTTACCTCTCCATCTTGAATTTCTCCCCTAACCAGTATGTGGTGGCCTTCTTTATTTCATTTGACCAAACTTGGTTTGAACTTTAGAGTGTCTGCAAACAGGATTTCTACCTCTGCTTTTTTCTGAGGTGCTGGAGCATGTAATATTGTTTTCCACCTTTTAACTTTCAGCCTATGTGTTTCTTTATGAGTTAAGTGTGTTTCTTGTATACAGTATATGGTTGGGTTTTGCTTCCTTATCCACTCTGCCAGTCTACTTCTTTTAATTGGAGAATTGAGACCATTAACATTGACTGTTATAATTGAAATATATTAACTTATGATTGGCATGCATTTTACTTACTACTGTTTACCTCTTTTTCTACAGTGTTTAATTGGCTGCCCTGTTTGGTGGGTTCTTTCTGTTCTCATTTGTTGAATTCGAGTCATTATAATCTCTCTTTAATTTTTTTTAAATATAGCTTGTAGGGTTGGCTTTGATGTTATGAAATTCTTTAGCTGTCCCTTATCATGGAAGAATTTCATTCCTCCATCATAAAGGACAGTTTTGGTGGATATACAAGTCTGGGCTAGAATTTGTTTTCATGGAGGACTTGAAGCCCTCTGTTCTATGCCCTTCTTGACTTCATGCTTTGTGAAGAGAATTCTGCTGTTGTTCTGATGGGTTTTCCTTTAAATATGACCTGTTGCTTTTCTGTAGCAGCTTTTAGTATGTTATTCTTTTGATGGATTTCTGAGATCTTAACTATTATACGTCTGGGTGTGTTTTTAGTCAGTTTGATGTTATTTGGAATTCTACAGGCTTCAATTACCTGAATGTCCGATTGTTTTCTCAAATTTTGGAAGTTTTCTGCTATTACTTGTACCCATATTCTTTTTATATCATTTGTGTTAACTCCTTCTCTCTCATCGATTCTCATTAATCTCACGTTGTTCATTTTTGCATCATCTTGCAGATGTTGAATTATTTTTTCCTGCATCCTGGTTACTTTTAAGAAATCCTTCCTTACTTTTTCACTAGCTGCAATGGTGTCTTCAAGATCTGAGATTCTATCTTCACTTTTGTTTATACAGTTTTTCCAGCTTGTGATTGAGATTTTATTTTCTTGTATATCTCTCTCAAACTGTTTCATGCGAACTCATGGAGTCCATCATTTTTCTATTCTCCTCTAATTTTTTATCAATGTCTTCTTTAGTAGTACTGATGTCTCTCATTATAGTTATCCTCTCTCTACCTAGTTCAGATATTATTTCTGCTCTCTTCTTCTCTCTACATTTCTGTAGTTGTTCCCCCACTTTAGATGCTATTGATTTAGACATGTCTTTTTGAGCTTCAGTGGTTATTTCTGCCCAGGTTTCCTCTATACGTTTCTGCAGTTGTTTTTCCACTTCAGAATCTATTATCTCATGCATGTCTTTTTTTTACTTCAGATGTTATCTCTGATCTGAGTTGCTCTATACATTTCTGCACTTGTCTGTTTACCTCAGATGCTATAGATTCAGAGATTTCATCTGCATGTTTCCCATTTCCTTGTATGGTATTTTCTCCTGTATATGTTACAGTTGAGTTTGGGACATGAGATTGCGTTTTGCTCCTTGTCTGTATCATTCTGTATAGCAGTGACCTTTGGTGCAGGATTATGTGCCCACAGTTTAGTCATTCAGTCTGGGTGGCTGGGTCAGCTGAGCTCCTCTTAGCCCTGGGGAGGAAGGTTTCACTCACCTGGGGGGCCTTGCTGCTGGATAGGCTAAGCGTACATCAGGCCAGAGGTCTGAGTCACATGTTGGGTCTAGCTGCTGGATCGGCTGCTCTCACAGTGGGCTGGAGGAGTCTGACATGGCGGGCCTGATGCTGGATAAGCTTCACTCAAGGTGGGCCAGAGGAAGTTACAGGCAGGCTGCAGAAGGTCTCAGGTGGGCTGAGGGAAGTTTCAGGTGGCCCAGAGTCCTCAGGCGAGTGGGCCAGAGTTCTCAGAGATATTGTATAATGATACAACTCATTGAATTTCTACTTCTGTCTTGACCTAGGTGTAGAAAGCTGGGGAAAGTATTGTACTCACTACAGCACTACCATAAAGTGATGGCAACTTACTAAATTAATTTATTGACTCTATCAAATAGCTGAATTTACATCACAATCTAATAATCCCAGTCTTAGAAGACAGCTACCCCCAAGGTTGGCCTGGTTGTGCATGCACATAATCCCAGTGCTCAAGAGACTGAGGCAGGGTCATCACTGTGAGTTTGAGGGCAGCCTAATCTATATAGTGAATTCAAAGCTAGGTTGAGCTACATGAGACTCTATCTAAGAAAGCCAAAATCAAAACAAAATAATACAACACCACAAATAAAGCTTCCCACAAGAAGGAACTAGCTGGGGACATTTACTGTAACTATTTCTAAAAGCCATATAAGCTGATTTTAAAAAAATTCAGCTCAAAGTTTAATAATCAGCTAAAGGCCTAATGTGATAGGTTACATATGAATATCTAAAGGTGAGTGTTTTATTAATTTAACATACATTTACGCTATAACCCAAGAGCTCTACTCCTAGAGTTTACCTAAGCAAAATGAATAGTCACATCCCTGTAGTGCAGGGAGTGGCTGAAACTGGAAGCCAACCACACATGCAGGACCAAGGCAAACCCAGCAGTGAACATGGCTACTCCTTGAACCAGGTGAATGCATTTTGTTCCAGTGTGCAAATCTGTTGTTGGGCAGAGAGGTCGACACCTACATCAACCTCCTGAGTTTATAAATAAATACTCTACAGTTCTCGGAAGTTCCTTTCCTCCTACCTGGTAAAAGAGGGCTCCACCTGACCTCAGCTTTCATCTCTTGTCTTTATCTCTTCGTGGTCTCACAGGTTTTACCCTGAGAAACATCAAGAGCTATGTGGGATGCAGCACCATACATAGCTATGTGGATAGTTAGCAAAAGCTTTAGATATAAACATCATAATCTGGAAATAGTCTAAATGTTTCTGAAGTGAGTATAGCAATGAGAAGGAGCAAAGTACTGGTGCACTCCACAGTGTCAATAGTTCTACAGTGCCTTATGCAATATGAAGAGTGTGAAATGCTGCATACTGAATAGTTCCAGTTAGAACACTCATTGGAACAGTCGAAGGTGTGTGGAAAGATAGTAGGTCCATGTTAAAAGGAGCGTGGGTGAGAGCAAGAGAGAGCCTGGGAAGTGATTCTAGGAAGCGGTTTTCTTTGAATGGATGAGAATGATGCACGTCTTGCTCTTGGCAATGGTTGTGTGATCTATGCGTTTGTTAAATTTGCATAATTGTACACTAAATAAGTTATTTTCCTGTGTCTAGATTATATTTTAATACTTTAACATGTGGAATAAAGTTTTTTATCCAACAAGGGTATTTTCTGCCCATGCGTGTTACTTTCCTTCAAAAGTATTACAACTGGGGGACTCCTCAGGACCCCTCTCCTGTCTCTTGGACAGGAGCTTTCTTTTCCTTAATAAATATGTTCTGCTCATAAAAACGTACTACAATTAAATGAAAACTTTAAAAATAGGATGACATTAAATCAGATCTGACATATTCTTTAATTTAGTACTGCTTGACAATTAATTTTTAGGTATAAAGCTTGTTATTTATTTTAATTTCCTATAGAATAAGATGTTCAGGAATATATTATGAGATTCAAATATCCCTTGTCTTCAGTTATGCTCCCTTGTCACACATTTAGATTTGTGTAACTATTTTTGCAGAAGTGAGAGCAAAGCAGTTGTTCTGATTTTGCCAAATATAGCTACCTTTTAACACTATGACAATTAAAATCATACTAAAATCCCATGACAATAGGCTTTTGAAAAACTGCAATAAACCTTGAACAGTTTGCACAGCTATGTATATTTTTCTGATTGTTAGTTGGACTAGCAATGGCATTAACATTGTAGATGACAGAAAACACAGAAGAGAAATGATTTTACATTTTTCATAAGAGCAAATATTATAAGTGAAAGTTAGGCTTTAATTACAAAAGACATTGAAGATTATAACCATAAGTTTTGAGAGATAATGAGAAAACAATGTAAAATTGTTTAACAACTAGAAGCAGCTGGGAATTTTGAAGCTATAAATATTTACAAACCCCTTAAAGAAGCATAGAACAGACAGAAGCCCTAAAACATAACCTTTCATTATTAAAAACCACTGGGAGCTATTAGAGCAAGATGCACATATCTTACTTAACAGGCCTTTGGGACCTAACATATTTATGTGAAGATCACATACATTTCCTTTTTGGTTTCTCTACCTGATTCATCAGCACGCAGCCTGCCACTCTCCAGTTATCTTTTTAGATCAGCTATTCGAAACACTTTGGTTGTGATACATTCACCAACTAATTGGTCTTTGGGATTTAATTGATTTCAAATGCAGGTCATTTCAAAATTAAGGGACAATGGGCTCAATTTTCTAATGAGGAACAAGCACAGTTTTTCAAGGTTGAGTTGATGGTGTTTTGACTAGACAAATGAGCCATTAACATCCTTGAACAATCCATTAGTTGTTAACGGCTTCATGGACATCTGTTGATAACAGCAAAGTTGATCAATTTGAGGTGCAACATTACTGTTGGGAAATTCAACCACCAGGTCCCTCAGAAATTTCAGCGAGGTTAATGCATGCCGGAATCTTCATAGAACATGGTCCCCAGATTTTAATTATCAGAAAATAATTGTAACTCAAGAAAGGAATGTATGTAATCTTTGGTTTGAAATGAACCCCAAAGTTGTAAATGTTACCACAAATGCCAAGTTGGCAGTATTTTCTGTAATTCTGAAGACCATTTTTGTACTACGAAGCTACAATGAGCAGAACTGTATAATTTAGCCTCCCTTTCAAACCTAAATGTATGGGAGGAGACATTTCTTTTTGCTTTCTCAATAGTATTAATTTTGATTATGAATCTCCAGCCCTGTGTGCTGGAGAAAATTCACTGCTTGCTGTAAGTAACTTGTCTGCCCTCCAATGAGGGCAAAGCAGCTGGGCCATGTTCAATGCAAAACACCCCATGAGGGAACCTTCCCTTCACCTGTCCTTGCTTCTCTACGTGGTTCCTGGCCCAGGGCGCATGCCAGCTCCAGGTCTAATAGCAATGTTCTTATCATCCCACACCATTCCCAATGCATTCTCTCTCTCTCTCTCTCTCTCTCTCTCTCTCTCTCTCTCTCTCTCTCTCTCTCTCTCTCTCTCTCTCTCTCTCTCTCTCTCTCTCTGGACTTGCTGCCCCTAAGGGAACATATTGTGTCAGTCTTATTGACGCTTCAGTGCGCTTACTGATGGCAAAACCCTAGGAAGTTGGCTTAATCATTCTGAGTCTCCATTTATGTTGCTCTGATATAAACATTAAAAAGAATACTTTACAAGAGTAATTGACTTGTTGGGGCACTGAGTAAAATAATGATTGCAAGTGTCAAGAGTATGTAAATTAATTTTAGCTAATTGGTAGCTACATATATGTGTATTGACAAAAGTCTGACCCTAACAAACCTTTAATCAAGACTTTTCGAAATCTACTTTTTGAGAATCTAATAGTCTTGGTCTTTAGGGTCTATTCCTGTCTGGAACACAATGCTTATTTTTGAGAAATCATGTGGGGGCATATGCCTAAAACCCTAGCCATGAGGAGGCTGAGGCAGGAGGGTCCACGCAATTTCAAAGCTAACATAGACTGCATAATGGGTTCAAAGTCAGCCTAAACTACATAGTGAGACTCTCTCTCTCTCTCTCTCTCTCTCTCTCTCTCTCTCTCTCTCTC
>PVJA010038350.1:0-19815 GCA_004027025.1 Myocastor coypus
AAAAAAAAAAAAAAAAAAAAAAAAAAAAAAAAAAAAAAAAAAAAAAAAAAAAAAACGACAAAAAGATTCCAAACAATTGACCTAAGATGTAGGGAAATAAAAAACATTTATCTTGGAAGTCAGTGTATTAACCTTAAGCATCTGAAAAAAGTAAAATACGCCCCTGGCAAACAGATTCCCATGGTACTCTAACACCTCTCCTCAACTCAGGATACTCTCAAACCAGGATACCTCAACTACCCTGTTTTCAGATGGAAAATGGAAATGATGGATGAAGAACATAATATCCCAGAAGCTGTGGCACGCTAGATTGCTGGTGAGCCAGAGGTGCTGCCTTGCAGCATTAACCTGAGTAGGGGCCAAGCAATTAAAAACTGAGCAGTCCATACTCACACTAGCTTTCCTGATCCTAGCAGAAGCAGAAACTGGCTTCTTAGTTGGAACATCTTGGGGGACTGGGAATAGGGTGTGGGTAATGGCACATGGGCCACACATTTCATCAGGGTGTTTGGCTGAAGGGAAAGAACAACATAATGTCTATGGAAGCCTTTCTAAACTGTGCCACCTGGGACCAAGTGTACTGTGCTTTGTTAGGGGTAATCTTGTAAGTTCTCATGTCAACAATCTCTCATACCCCAAGTCTGAAATCATTAACTCCCTTAGAAGAGAAAAACTGGTAAAGAATTGTCTTCATGGAGACAGAGCCACTCTAATAAGGAAGGAACTACCTAGAAAAATTTCAAATTTGTTTTTCCAGACCCAAATCCCCCCCCCCTTTTTTTTTTTTTGCAGAACCGGGGATTGAACTCAGGTCCTTGCACTTACCAGGCAAGCACTTATTCTACTGAGCTATCTCCCTGGCCCCAAAATCTCCAAATTAAAGACTCTTGGCACAATTAATTGCCAGGGAAAATGTCATTTATAGGGAAATTCCCTCCTTTTAAATGAGGGATGATTCGAGATTGTAGGACAGACCATGAGTAGGGATGTTTGCAGGCAAGGTAGGAACGTGGATCAGGCCTCTCTGGCTGCAGCTGACTACCTTTCATCCTTGTACAACTCCATCTTCTAGCATGTGAAACTAGACTGTAGGATAATCCTGAAACACAGATATCTAAGCTTTGTCTCACTACTCAGTCTCAATTCCCACATACCTGCATTGTGTGAGTTTGAGGTCACCAGTTGCTTTTAGAGGAAGATAATCCTGACGATTACACACCTTTCATCAGACACCTGTTTAGCTCATCAAACCCTGCTAGAAGGCACAGAGCAGATAGCACTGAGTTTACAAACCTGGGAACAGACACCAGGGTACATTTTTATGGCACTTGTGAGTAGAGAAAAATCTGATGATTCCAACCAGCTCTCACCTGGACATGGCAATGCTGTGGCCTACGCTCAACAGGACCAGTTTCTGAGGGTGAGCAGCACTGTGGCCAAGTGGGTGAAGGCCCTGCTGGCAGTCAGATGCTGATAGATGACCTCGATAGGCTGTCTCCTTGTTTAAGTTTGGTGGTAATCTTGCAGTTAGTGCTGAGGGAAACTCAGGCCTAGTTCTCACATAGTCTTAAGAGAATAGCAGCATTCTAAATGATTTGTAACCTACATGAAAAATCTTATGTTTTCTATTTTTCAAAAGATCCTGAAAAATAAAAATCTGAAAAACTTCAGATATTTCATAAGCTATTTTTGTTTTTGTAAGACACAGCCTTGCTATGTAGTTCCGGATGGGGTTGGTTTTGAGACTTCAGATACTTAAACAATGCACAACCAGAACATAGGTATTTCCCATTTAAGGAATAGGTTCTATTCCTGTGACTAAGTTAGTAAAAGAATTTTATGTAGTATGTAGAATGTTTAGAATAAAAAGTGGTGAAAAGAAAATCCAACTGGATGACTTCCTTTAATCTGCATAACTCTTACATGCAGTACTTCAGCATGTAATGACGCAATGCTACAGTACTGCATAAACCTGGTATACTGTACTCCTCCAAAAGACAGTGAGGCACTACAGATGTACAAAACTGTACAGCCCCATTCCTCAAAAGATGGATCATAATTCTGAATGGTGGGGCTATAAGTCTGGACAGTTATGAAGCAGACAATTGTTCACTGAGGAATACATGGATTCTCAAGGTCTTGAACTATGGCACCCCACAGCACCAGCATCAGACCACCCCATAGCTTCCTACAGCTGCAAATTCTCAGACCTTATCTCAGATCTGCTGGGTGGCAACTGGCGAGAGCAGGCCCAGGAGCCAGCCTTTAACAAGCGGCCCCTGGTGATTCTGATGCACATGAGTTTGAGGACCACTGCCATAAACTGCTCTGTAGCTGCTTGTTTTGATGAGCAAGTAGGAAACCTCTCGTGATACAAGGGGCCCCGTGGCTAGATGATGGGTGTGAAGGATCTGAAGCAGGTGCCATCTGCCCAAGTCCTTGATCCTGGACACTGAAGAAAGTACTCTCCAGCATGCTACAGATGGAAAGTGACCCAGAAAGTTCTGAGCTGCTGAATTGCTGCCTTATGTCCTCTGTGCATGCTTTGTGACCTTCACTGGGCAAAAAGTTTGCCTCTTGCTGCAACACAGATTCTCATTTGGTGGGTCTGGTTTGGGGCCCATATTCAGAGACTGTGTACAATATGCACACTGAGATGCCAATTGAGACTGGGCATGGTGGTGCACCCCTGTAATCCCAGCTCTTAGAAGGCTGTAAAGAGGCGGATCACTACCAGTTTGATCTAGCAGTGAGACTCTGAACACCTTGTAGACCCTTTCCTAAAATACAAACAAACAAACAAACAAATAAATAAGTCAGTCAGTCAGTCAGTCAGCCAGTCAATAAAAGGGTCAGGGATATAGCTCAGTGGCCTAAGTACCTGCCCGGCAAACACAAGGCCTAGAATTTGAAGCTGGGCACCACACACATACCAAAAAGTCAATAAACCGGTTATATATTACTCTAATTTTTAATGACACCCTGTATTTTCTAAAATGTAAATAAAGCAACGAGCAGAAATGAGAATACCGCCCCCATTTTTGTGAATCTCTTTAACTTCTGACCTAACAGAAGACTGCCAGATTCTCATACTTGTTTTCATACTTAGTCTGTTGGGATATCAGGTCATGTTATTTCAGGAAAACTTTCAATGTATGCTCTTCAGAGAAAGCAGCAAACTAGGACAACTACTTGTACTCTAAAACAGCTATGACCGTGCAGAGTACCTAAAGCACACTTTGGGCATCACATAGAAAGATTAAAAGGAATTTTTAAAAAGTGTGGACAGTATGACCAGTTATTTTAAAAGCTACAAGACACTGAATGCAGTAAGGTAGTGAGTAAGAGGCTAAAAGCCTTGAATAGAAGCTCCCGGTCACCATGCTTCAGCCCTATGACCCTGAGCAATTTTTTTTTGTTGTTGTTGTTGTTGTTTTTTTGACCCTGAGCAATTGATTTAACCCCTCTGTGCTTCAGAACCCTCACACACAACACGAATATAGTAATTACACTCATCTCTTACAGCTGTTGGGAGAATCAAGTGTGTCAACACAAGCTGCAGAACAGTGCTTGTCACACTGCTGTAACCCTATGTAAGCGTTAGCCGTTATTATTACTCAGCATACAGAGAATGAAATCTCAAGGTGGTCATCTGGTAACATAAGCGAAAGAATAAAACTTGCACAGAAGGGAGGATACAAACTCATCTACAGAGTCATATTGGGAAGAGTCACCTTCCTTGTCCTGCTTTTCCCTGAGGAGCCTGAAACCATGACCTGGGACACAAGCCACCCTCCTATCTGCCCTCCCTTCCCCCTCACCAGCTAACAACCCAAATATGAATTTAATTAAGGAAAGCAGCCATGGAAAAAATTTCTGCGTCAGGAATGGTCTCAAAAACTTAGCTATTCAAAGTTCTAAGCAAGCACAATTCTATGTCCCAAACTCCCCCTGGCCCTGAAGTCCTTTACGTCAAGGGCTGTCCAGTGGGGACAGCGAGCTGACAGACCACAGAGACAATGGCCACTGGAGCTGCAGCACAATCAGCCAGCCAGAGGCAGATGCATCACAGACCAAAATGTTCTAGAAGACTAAAGTGTGTTCCTGGGAAAGTAGCCAGCAAGACGCGCACTGGAGACAGCAGGTCTGCGGGGAAGGACGGCTGGCCACCCAGATCTTACATGTTTCCTCTCCAAGGCCCCACATGCTTGTGAGAAGGCACGCCATTGCTGACCTAGGAAGGTGGTGGTGGGCTTTCTTACTCAATCATCCCCATCATTCCAAGTCCACCTGGAGAGGACAGTACCCTGCAACTCCTACCTCTGGATGGTGAGCAATAGCTGCTTCAGTCCCTGGGTGCTGCCTCTAGGCGCAAAAGAGCTTACTGGGAACACTGGGGCCACTGTGTACTCCCTTTCAAGGGTGGTTGATCTTTATGCCAACCACCCCAGGAAAAGGTGAGTGTTAGGACACATGACAAATTTGGAAGAAGAGTACCGGGGTAGGTAAGGTGAGTCCCATGGAAGCCGTCCAAGGGCTAGAGACAAATACCTGCAATACAAGCACACCGGAAGATGAGGCAGCAGTAAACCACTTTTGTAACTGTGGTCTAATTCAGTGAGCAGGAGCTCTTTCCTACTCTTTGCCAACTGTCTACACTACCCAGTGATCTGCAACCCTGGTTGCACATAATCACCTAGGAGATTAAATCAACAATAACAACGGCAACAGTAACAGTAACAGCAGTGGTAACACCAACAGCACCACCACCACCTACCGATGCCTGCCTCAGCAACCTCACACTCTTGCCTAGTTTAGCCACTCTAGTTTCAGGTGTACTGTGGGTGGGTGATATCTGTGCATCGCTGCCAGGTTGAGCCACTCTATATGTGCAGTCCCACTGGGTGGCTTTTAATTGTATTAGTAAAAGGTCTGATAAAAGTGATTAGATCGGTTTGCACCATTGGTGTCCAAACCTTTGTGCCAGAGAAACTTACAAATTACAGTCCATTATGAACAGTAAGGGAAAGATCTTGTAGATAATATCTGGGCCTCATATTTTTTAAAAAAAGGGTTACAGCACTAACTCCATTGTTCCATTTTTTGCCATCTTACATGGCTGGAGTGCAAGTGGGGAAACTGAGTCACTAAGGGCTGAGGCAGGGGAAGCCTGCTGGTGAAGAGTACCATGACCTACCTCACTGAGGACTCACTGAGCTAAACAAGAGCATCTGTCAGTGTGTGGTACGACACTCTAAACAAGGTCCTGGTCCAATGCATTACAATAATTTTTTAATCTAAGGAGATGATTATGAAACAGATTTGGTCCATCAATTTAGCTGCTAGGAAAACAAAGCAGCTGGGACACAGGATAAAATGATGAGGGGTGAAAGATGGTCACTCCCTACTGACATCATTTTTTTTAAAATTTTATTTTATTTTATTTATTATTTTCATTCTTGTTTCAGAACCTTTGTTTGTTTATTCACTCATTTTTATGGCCGGCTCAGCCCACCCCAGGGTCAGGGCTGGCGCAGCATGTGGTGCCGGGGATCGAACCGCGGTCCCTGAAGCCGCCCAAGCTTCCCCAAGCAGGAGCTTTAAACCACTGAGCCATCCCGCCAGGCCCCGACATCATTTTTTTTAAAGAATTATTTTTATTTTGTTTGTTTTCTTGTTTCAGAACCTTTGTTTGTTTATTCACTCATTTTTGTGGCTGGCTCAGCCTGCCCTTAGGGCAGGGCTGGCACAGCATGTGGTGTCGGGGATCTAACTGTGGTCCCTGCAGCCACCCAAGCTTTCCTAAGCAGGCACTTTAGACCACTGAGCAATCCTGCCGGGTCCCATACTGACATCATTTTGGCTAAATTAAAACCACTCAGAAAAGGGAAAATTTTTATTTATTTATTTACTTATTTATTTTGCGGTACTGGGGATTGAGCTCAGGACCCTGCATTTGCCAGGCAAGTACTTATTGTACTGAGCAATCTCCTTGGCCCAGAAAAGGCAAAGAACTTTTTTTTAGTTTTGTTTTTCTTTTTTACTTGAACATATTTGTAAAAAGGTATGACAAAGACGCATCCTGGCTATCCCAGCATTCTGGGAGACTGAAACAGAAGGACAATTTATGAAACGCTCCTGCAAAAAGGCATGGGATGTAGCTTGGGACTAACCCTGTTTTCAATTTCTAGTGCAAAGTGAATTGATAGTAATTTAAGTAGCCAAGTTGTCCAGGAAGTTGATCACCTATCTAAGTAAAGCTTTGCTTTGTCATGTAGAGACATCTCCACTGGGTGATGATAAAGTACCAGAGCCAATGCCTTCAACAAGACAGAAATGAGGAAGCCATATATATCGGAGTAATGCCCCCTTCCTCTTTATTTTATTAATTGATTGGTCTTTCTTGAGACAAGGCCGCACTATGCAGTTCAGGCTGGCCTTGAGCTCACTTTTGAAGCCCAGGCTAGTCTCAAACTCACACTGATCCTCCTATCTCAGTCTCCTAGGTACTGGGATTACAGTCATGCGCCACCAAGTCCAGCTTAAATTTTCTTTTGAAGATGCCTACAATTCCAGTATTTGGGAGGCTGAGGTGGGAGGATCACCACAAGGTGGAGGCCAACCTGGACTACTGAGTGAGTTCAAAGGCTGCCTGAACTGTATAGCTAGAGCCTGTCTCAAACCTCCCTATCTCAATTTGTTTTTTAAGATGAATTAGGTATTTAAAAATTATTTACTATCATAAATAGGAAAAAGCCCACATCAGAGATTGAATATGTAAAACTATTTTAGAAAATAACTTGAGCATTAAGTTTATTCCTGGGGTGGGAAAAAAAAAAAAAAAAGTTTACACCTGGAGGGTCCCGGCAGGATAGCTCAGTGGTCTAAAGCGCCTGCTTAGGAAAGCCAAGGTGGCTTCAGGGACTGTGGTTCGATCCCTGGCACCACATGCTGTGCCAGCCCTGCCCTCAGGGCAGGCTGGGCTGGTCATAAAAATTAATAAATAAACAAACAAACAAAAGTGCTGAAACAAGAAAAAAAAAAGTTTACACCTGGAAAAAGTACTTACTGTGGGATGCTAATGGGGATTTAAACCAAGGGTCTCACGCTACCACACTCATGCTCTACACTAACACTGTGCCCAAGAAATGCATCTTAAATAGCTGACTCCCCTATTCTCAAAGTTGAAACCTGAAAAAATTTTCACATCTAAACCACAAAACCTGACAGGTAGAATTCACCATTAAAAAGTTGAGCACCCTGCCCTTCTACTCACGGTCCCATGAAGTCCAGTGTGTAGGAGTGTGGGCACGCGCATATATATATATATATATATACACATATACATATACATATACATATACATATATATACACATATATATGCCAGCTGTAACTTTTTAAAAAATAGAACAAAGTACACTGCAACTCCAATTCTGGATGATGAGCTTTTACACAGCAAACACAAACACAAAGCAAGACTGAAGAAAGAAGTGGGAATACAAATCTCTTTAAAATTTCCCTTTGTTTTCAAACAAAGTACATTTCAAGAGGGAGCTGTCAGTGTTTGAGTCAACTTTTTCAAATCAAAGCACAGCCCATCGGCTGATCTCACTGATCAAGTACTGTTCAAAGTGGCAGGCTAAGAGGCACCCCTAGTCCTCAGGTTATGTACACAATCCACTCTACTTTCTTCTTTTTAAATTGCCCAAATGTTTTAAAGCATGATCTGAAGTGAAAGTCACTAGCAGTGAATGGCTGAGCCCACTGTTGCCGCAGAGTCCATTTCCAAGCCAAGCTATATACATGTAAGACAGAGCATGGGAGCTGGGGTGGGACTAGCATTGTAAGTGACTAGCTGGTCTATCAGTGGATTTGTTGTCATGTACCATCTAGCCCCTAAAAATGGAAAAATCATACAACCTAAATGTGTTACAGATATGAGCTATTAGGAAAACAAAAACGTGTAAAATCACCATCACCTGTACTAAGACACCAACGACTCTACCTTTAGCTAGTAGTAAGCAGTTCATTTCTAAGCCCCTTTAAGAAGCCACTGTTGAGTTTGAGTCTAAAATCCCGGCAGTAGAGACTTTAATAACAATATATTAGTATTAACACAGCACCAGCATTACTCCATAAGCCATTAGATTATGTGGTCACTGTTAAAGAATCTCCATTCAGTTTTCCAAGGATTAAAGTGGCTTAGTAGTGTGCTAACATCTGTTAGCAGTAGGCACCACGTAGCTACGATGTACAGAAGCACTCCATATTTACTGAGGTTATGAGAAAGTTTGTCAACTAACTTGTAAGTGCTGAACACAAGAACCACAAACAGGCTCAAATAGACACGTAATAGCTAAAGTTCATTCAGGAAAAAAGTCGATTCAGTATGTAATACCGTAATCAATCAATCACAGGGCAATCATCATTTACAAATCAAAGTACAGTGCAGAGACACTCATGGGGGGCATACCACTAGTAGAAATGTGTTATTATGGACTAATAGATCGGCACAGTCTGAGACTGTAAATTATGTTACTGTCTCTTATAATTACCCTGCTTGAGAACAGAAACAAACTTCCTGTGTAATTTTGCTGAATGGAGATTAAGATACAGAATCACTTTGGAGATGGTTTAACCTTTCAATGGCTATTTAATTATGTGTGATGAGGTCAAAAAAAGTTTATGCTTAATTTATGAAAAGATGCCAGGGAGAGAGTTCAAAGAAAAATACTCTAAACAGCTCCAGATTATTAATAAAAATCTGGTGATTTCTTCTCCTTTTCAAGAAAGATTTGTGGAAATTTTTGGCAAAATGTTTAAAACAAATTCATGGGCACCATTCCTTGTATTTGCTGCCTAAAAACATTTGTTATGGTCTGCAAATTTTTAACTGGATGTAACTGAAAAGCTGCAGGGGTGGAAGGCTGTCAGAGAACTCGGATGCCTTTTTTGCTTTGGTAGGAAAATCATATTAACTTTCTTCATTTCATGGGCAAAAGTTCCTGGCCTGGGCAAACTGCAAGGCAGGACTTCAAGTCTATGACCAGAGAGAGAATCATCTTAGTGACAAGGAAGCCTGTCTTTTCAACACATAATCAGCAGAGCCTCATTTCAGTACATTTTAAGATATTCTAGACTTTTCATTCCCATTCTTAAAATTAATTTTTTAACATATTTTCTCTTCTGTAAGCTTAAATATCTGCTGCAAATTTGAGAACTGCTCAGGACACCACAATTCCTATATACACTTAAAGATCACATACCTGTCGGGATTGTTTTCTTCCATCTTGGATCTTACCAGGAAATGAACAAAAAGTTCTCACACTGTAGCATCCCTTGTCTTTGGGCTCAGTTATGTATTTCCTCTTCTCTCCATTTCTCTCCTGCACTACTACAGTACTCCATCCAAATCCTTCATTTCACCTCCATTCTGTTAACATACAACTCAATTATGTTTCCCCAAACTGAGATTAGAAGCAAATCTGACTAGAAATCTGTTCTGTGGTGAACTCAACACTTGAAGGGTAAAATTCTAGGAAACTTCAGTACATTTCCTTCATGTAAAAATGGCTCTGCAAAGACTGACATAGTGTTGATGCCATCAAAACAAATACTAGTGACTCCTACTTTTTATTTGAAACAGGAAACATGAAAAACTTCTTTTCTTTCCTTTTTAAAATTTTTTTATTTTTGCAGGACTGGGGTTCAAACTAATGACCTTGTACTTGCCACGCAGGCACTTGTGTCACGGAACTATTGCCCAAGCTCCCCAAAATTCTTTCTTTAAAACATCAATCCTGGAGACTGGGCATGGTGGCGCATGCCTGTAATCCCAGCTCTTGGGAGGCTATAAACAGGCAGATCACTATGAGACCAAACCAGTAGTGAGACCCTAAACACCCTGTTGACCCTTCCCTAAAATACAAAACAAAAACTCAACCCTGTAATGCCACCTCACTTCTCCAGTTTTTTTAAAGAATTTTTTATTATTTATTTATTTATTTATTTTCTTGTTTCAGAACCTTTGTTTGTTTATTCACTCATTTTTATGGCCGGCTCAGCCTGCCCTGAGGGCAGGGCTGGCGCAGGATGTGGTTCCAGGGATCGAACCGCGGTTCCTGAAGCCGCCCAAGCTTTCCCAAGCAGGCACTTTAGACCACTGAGCCATCCCACTGGGCCCCCTCCAGTTCTAATAGTCCCCAAACTCCTACACCACTGGGCACCAAGACAAGCATTATAGGCTGTCTCCATTTTAAGTGAACTGCTTCTTTGAAACAACACAAATAAAACATCTGACACAGAAAGCACACAAAACATATAACACCTTCCGCTCATCCCAGGCAAACACCCTTTCTCCCTCATAATTATTTTCTGAATTTTCATAGTAAACTTGTTTTCTTATATGAAAACATGCCAGGCACAAATATAGTTGTGTCCATTTAAAAAACTTGAGCCGGGCGTGGTGGCGCACGGCCGGGCGTGGTGGCGCACGCCTGTAATCCCAGCACTTGGGAGGCTGAGGCAGGAGGATCGGTGTGAGTTCGAGACCAGCCTGGGCTACAAAACTGAGCTCAAGGCCAGCCTGAACTGTACAGTGAGACCCTGTCTCAAAAAGACAAAAAAAAAAAAAAAAAAAAAACTTGAACATTTTGTCTCATTTAACCTTTGGCTACCTACCCCCTTGCACTCCTTGCTTTACCTCTGATCTGCTCTTGAAAGCAGGATATTCTGACCTACTGAGTTTCCAGAGCATCCCTTTGCACTATGCATCACGTCTTCTTCCAGTGGAAAGAAGCCCAGGCCTGGTCAGACTCGAGTCCCATATATTGATCTGGATGTACCTTACTCTTTTTGTAATGGTTGAAGCTGTTGATGTTCAGTGTCCACACCACTTAATTCACAAGGTTATTACATGAGGCAACATGCTGTTTCCTTCATATGCTGCTTGGTTACCTAATGCTATATTTCATGTAAGAAAGCAGACAGACACATAACTGGTGTGACTATCTGAGATTGAGCACTTGTTCTACCACAAGCTGGCCTGGTGCATGTTGACAGAATGAGGATCGACTGGACTCAGGAATTCATAAGCTTCCTTATTAAACCACGGCTGTGCACCCATGACATGATAGGTACTGTGCTTGCTGCATGGATTTGAGGTTATCCCTTCGCTAATGATGAGAACAGAAGCTGGCCTGCACTGGGTTCCAATATGGCTCACTGTGAAGGCCCATCAGTGTTCAAAATCTGAACAAACAAAAGATTGGAAAAAAAATAAAAAAATCCACCTGCTTGCCAAAACTTGGGAAATCAGAGCTATGCAAAGCAAAACAGTAGCTTTCAGAAAAGATGAGAGACTGCAGACCGTATGTTTTCTATTTACGGTGTTTTCATTGAAGCAATGAATACAAACTATTCTATGAGCTATTTATTTGCACTTATTTATGACAAGCTAAGTTTAAAAAAAGATATATAAATAAATTGTTGGCTGCACTGCCTCATGCAACTCATTTCCATGCATTCAGTAACAGTCAACCTTTGAATAAATCACAGAGCGCTCAATTTTCAACCCTGATGTTCTCTTTAGCATATTAAAATATATCGTACTTCCACTCAATGTAATGACACAGTGAGGGCAGAGGATTTTTAGTACAATGTTTTATAATGAGAAAATAAGGACAAACAGCCATTCTCCTTGCATTAGAGACTAGAATCCTATTAATTGCATTACAGACTAGAATCCTATTAAAACATATGTCATCATTACACTTGATTACCCAGATCAAAACAAGCCATCCAACCCCCCACCAAATCCTGCAGATACAGCTGCTGTGCTCCTCCAGCAAGTGTCAGCGGTGGCGGTTACTATGGTAGGAAAGCTCGGAAGAACCTGTGCACCACTCCAAAGGCACAACATGTTATTCTAGTGACTGCCTAGCTTGCGCTCGCCAGGGAGGAGAGCTGCTGTAAAGCTCAAGAGAAGCTTTTCTGATAGTACCCAAGGGTTAACTTGATGCTGGATTTTTATCTTACAAAATAAATGCACTAAGAAAAGAACTAACTGATAGGAGAAAAGTAAGAAAAAGGCAGGAGGACCTTCGACCAAGTGCATGCAAATGTGACTGAAGCCAAAGGTTGGGTTTCTCCACCCAAATTTCTAAACAGAATATGGATTCCAGCAAAAAGTCCAGGCCTCACAAGAGGACAGGCATGCCTGACTTCACTGGGAAGTAAACCACTAGTGGCTGCACTTTGGAGAGACTTTTTTCTTCCTGAGAATTCCAGGTGAGAAGAGAAAACATGGTAAAATAAGTCTTTCCTGTGCTAATCATTTAACATAATTTGCTCAACAAATTATCGATAAAGATCTGCTATGTTGGGGCCCGGCGGGATGGCTCAGTGGCCTAAAGCGCCTGCTTGGGAAAGCTTGGGCGGCTTCAGGGACCACGGTTCAATCCCCGGCACCACATGCTGCGCCAGCCCTGCCCTTGGGGTGGGCTGAGCCGGCCATAAAAATAAATAAACTAACAAAAGTTCTGAAACAAGAAAAATAAATAAATAAATAAATAAAAAAAATTAAAAAAAAAAAAAAAAAAAGATCTGCTATGTTTCAGGCTTTTCCAAGGAGTGATGATATAGCAGAGAACACAGTACAGTGCTGAGAAACTTCCTTTTGGTGAGGGAAATGGACAAACACTAACAAGTATATAAAAATCTGCTCAGCTTTGTAAGTGACTTCTTGCCAGGTCAGCCTACAGCTACTATTTTGTTTTGAGTTCAGTGCCAGTAAAAAAGGCTGAAACATCTGTTGTGGTCCTCCAAAAGAATCTTTTACAATGCTTGGCAGGAAGGTTAAAAACTGAAAGTGAGATATTTATCCTACAGCACCCTCTGGACAGTTTATGTCCCAGGTGGATGCAGTGTGACCCTTACCCGTCATGGATAGAATTCACACAGTTGCCAGGGTTACATGAGCCCGAAATTTTGGTTACCTCAGGACTGAAGGGAACAGTGTCTCTGCCCACATGAACCCACCTGACATCACCTGTTGGAAGGACACTTGTAAATCATCTACATTATACACATCTGCCTGGAGCAAGCTCTTGAGGAGAACTTGCTTGCTGTGATACAGACCTTGACTCAGAGAGGGTAAAAAGACAGCCCTGGTTCCTTAGGACTGGCCTACTGGCAGACAGATAAAAGCCAGCCAGTTATCAAAACTATTCAAACATCCATTTCTAGGTAGGTTAAAACTGCTGAAAAGCACTTTTTGGGGGGCTGGGGAGGACATTGAGACTCTCACTATGCAGTTGTAGATAACTATGAACTCACTATATGCCTAGGCTGGGCTCCAACTAGAGCAGTGGTTCTCAACCTTTTTAATGCCATGACCCCACAATACAGTTCCTCATGTTGCAGTGACCCCAAACCAAAAAATAATTTTGGTGGCTACTTCAAAACTGTAATTTTGCTACAGTTATGATTTGGAATGGCTTTAGGTAACCCCTGTGTTTTGGTTGTTTGACCTCCGCCAGGGTCCCGACCCACAGGTTGAGAACCACTGAACTAGAGGGATCCTTCTGCCTCAGCTCTATAGTACTAGGATTACAGGTGTGTGCTATCATGTCCACCACAAAACACTCTCTTACTCAAAATGTGTTTGGAAGGTTTAGAAGTGGAATCTCACTTATACAGTACAGCTTATTGACTGTTAAAGCAGAAAGTTGGTAGTAGCAGATAACATGAACAACTATAAAACATGGTCCTACATTCAGACATTGTAAAATAGACTGTTTAAGCCAGTAGTCAGCACTTAAGACATGGGGAAACTTCTCTGTGGTAGAGAACTTAGCCTCCTCGTACCACACTACTCTAGAGATCTTCTCAAGTCAGCTTTCTGGGCAGAGAAGCATGGAGCAAGGAACCAGGGAGAAAGATTAATTTCTCTGTATAAGGGCCCATGTGATGAAGCTCTAGGGGAGACAATCTGGGAATCTCCAGGGCAAGATGGTCATGATACCTGGGTAAGAGACTCGAGACTAAAATCAGAGGGCAACAATGAACATGGACACACTTAATAGTCAGGAGATAAAGGAACAAAGGTGCTAACTAAAACCCAACTCAGCTTTCCTTGGATCCTATGTGGTGGCAGCAGTGATAGGAAGCATTGTTTTGAGAACCTTTCTTTCTTTTTTTTTTTTTTTTTGGGGGGGGGGCTGGCTCAGACTGCCTTAAGGTTGGGTGTGGGGCTCAAACCCCTGTCCCCTGTGCCTAGAATTGTCCGGGAAGGTACTGAAACCACTCAGCTAACCCAAAAGCCGTGGGAACATTGTTTTTAAGAAAAGTAGGCAAAAGCACATTGCTTGCCAAGCTGAAGACATGAACCAAGTAGGTAAGCTGAAGGAGCCATGAGAAGACCCATCTACCAGCAGCACGAGTATGAGAGATTCCGCTTGTTTTAAACAATATACGAATCTTAGGAAAGACAAGGTGAAACTCTTAGCAAACAAAATTAAAGGAAAGACACCAAATGGGATTTCTGGAAAAGACCGCCCAATTCAATTACTTGTGCTTCTTGTGGTTACAGTTTTATTCTATGAAGACAGAATTATTTTTATACTGAATAAAGAAAACTCAGAACTGAACCTACTGACAAGTTTTGGTGATTAGTCTACAAGTACAGAGATTCTAATTTATAATTATTCCAAATGTTGGGGGGCTGGGGAGATAGCTCCGTGGCAAAAGTGCCTGCTTGGCAAGTGCAAGGCTGTGCGTTTGAACCCCGGTCCCACCAAAAAAAAAAAAAAAAAATTATTCCAAATGTCCAGCTAATTAGTATTTTACATGGCTGATAAATTTACAAGTTAATGTAAGACTTAGAATCATAATTCTAGCAACAAGTAGTTGTTGTTGTTGTTTTCCCCCAGTACCGGGGATTGAACTCAGTACCCTACACTTGCCAGGCAAGTGCTTATTCTACTGAGCTATCTCCCTAGGCTCCTAAGTCAGTAGTTTTGAATGCTGCATTTTCATTAGGAAAGTATGTCTTATGTCATCAAATACCATTTCTGAATTAACACTAACTTCCATCTGAACAATATACTTTTATTCCTCATCACACACACTCCAGTCTTCCCAGTTTAAAAACAAAACCAACCAGGTTCCTGGCCATCCATACTTGATAGGGTAATTTTCTGAATGTATTTCTTTTATTTATTTTTAAATGTATTTATAAAGGGATGGCCACATAGCTCAGTGGATTAAAGCATCTGCAAGCAGGTGCAGGGGCCAGAGGTTTGGTGTCTGGGCCCACCATGCTGGCCCCATCCTTGGGCACACTGAGAAGGGGCATGCTGGCGTGAGCCTATAAATCCCAGCTCTTGGGAGGCTATAAACAGGAGAATTATTATAAGTCTGATATAGTAGTGAGACTCTGAACACCTTGTAGACCCTACCCTAAGATAAATATTTATGCTTTGTAGACCCAGTCCTAAATATAGAAAAATACAATATATTTAGTACAGGGTATTCAGGGTCTCACTACACCAGCGATTCTCAACGTGTGGGTCGCAACCCTGGCGGAGGTCGAACAACCAAAACACAGGGGTCGCCTAAAGCCATTCTGAATCATAACTATAGCAAAATTACAGTTTTGAAGTAGCCACCAAATTATTTTTTGGTTTGGGGTCACTGCAACATGAGGAACTGCATTGTGGGGTCACGGCATTAGAAAGGTTGAGAACCACTGCACTACACAAATCAGACTTGTAGTGATCCTTCCTGTTTTCATCCTCGCAAACACTAGGATCACAGATGCGTGCCACCAGGCCCAGTCTCATCACCATCTCAGCATGCCTCAGGGGTAGGGCCAGCACAGCAGGGGGTCTAACTCAATATACTCCTTTTAATTCCACCCCACCCAAACCCTGGCCTCTAAAGTTTATGTCCTACAGTTTCCTCTGGGGCACAAAATATTGGCTTGACCAAGATCATAAACCTAAGTTTGTGGCCCTCTCTCCCTGTACTCTTTCCTACTTGTCCTTGCCCATATCATGTCAGTGTGTCTGTGCTCCCCAAGAGAGGTGACAACAGTAACCAACCTCATAGCTCTTCATGAGGATTAAGATAATGTGTGTCACTCAAGTGACAATGTGCAATACATAGCAAGTGTTCTAGAAATGCGAGCTCTGGTTATGATCACTGTTACTGCTGCTATTGAAATGCTGACCTCCTCTACCTATGCTGACATGATTCTCTCCAGATTTACTTCCAGGTTCTGGAAACTTTCCAATTTCCTTGACGAGCTCCTCATTCTCTATTAGCCTGTCAGCTGATGGAACTCCCCGGATCCCATCTCCTCCTTGTACAGGGACACCCTGCTCCTGCTGCCTTTGTACATTTCTATGGTTTCAGACAGCAAGACATCATGGAGCCCCAGCTTGCAGTTGTTGAGCTCTGAACTCCACAGAAACCTGTACAAGGGTGTCCAAACTCATACCTAGATTATCTATTGCAAGTATCTTTCCCATTATGTTTGGTTGTAATGTGTTTTAGTAGATAGAAGTTACATTTCTTAAAACAGTTAGGTCCACAGTCATATTGTTTCATTCCTTTAATGTTTATGTTTTCCTTGGTCATTTAGAGATCAAGGTAAGTAAGTAGTTTTATGTTCTTTAACTGTATAATGTTTCTGTATATCTTGTTTTTATCAGGTAAATCTTTACCTGGAGTTTCTCTAGTTTCTTTTGTAGATACTCAAGACATCTTTGCTCACGAGGCCATCCTCATAAATACACCATTTCCCTCGGCCTACTTTCACCATTTAGCCGTGTGTTTTCTGTGTCTAGTGAGCTATCCATGTACACTGTGCGAACATACTGTATGGGTGGCTTTTCAGACAGCCTGATCAGTGAACAGGAGCTTTGTCACCTTTTTTTTGTCAGGTGTATTTAGCACATCACAGATTGGAGGTCTTGCAATTGACGAAGGCTGAACTGCAGGGGTAAAGAATGAAGTAAGTTCTAACCCTCTTCCCCCTAGTTTGGAATCACATGAACACATTTCCACAAAAGCACATTGGACTCGGAATGCTGCCCTGTCTAACCACCAGGGGCCACACTGCTCTCTTGCCGATGGTGGACTTGGCTGCTTTTCCTGGGATCTCTGTTAAGTCAGAGCTGATGGGAGGCTTTGCATCCTACTCCCCAGGCAGGATTCTGGTTCTGTAGACCTGTGTGAAAAATCTTATCCGCATACCTATTGCCCAATCATGCAGAATCCTAAACTGGAAGAATATAGAACAAGCTATCACTGTAGCACAAGTATAGTAAATGTCAGTCAAATGTGCTTGCAGTAACTCACTATACAATCTTTCAAACAGCAGAATACAGGAAACAACCTACATACCTTGCACAGCAGAATGCATAAGTAGACCATGGACATCTCGGGAATAGGCTACAGTGCAGCTAGAAGGAGGGCTGGGGCATGCAGTTGGGTAGAGGGCTGGAGGAGGGATACTTCCCTGACTATACCCTTTAATACCGCTAACATTATAACAATCATGTTTCTTCTATAGTCTCATTTTTAAAACAAGGCAATAGGCATAGAGAAAGAAGCAAAATTATATGCAAACAGAAACAAATAGGTCTAATCACATGTTCAAGAATAATATGATCACATTGAAGGTAAAATAATGTTAAATGAGCTAAGCCACATAACACGTAAATGTAGTACTTTAACTTAGTCAAAAGGAACTGTGTACAAGCATTGACTTCTACTTAAGCAGTTAGTTTTTCACCGTTGTATGGATGAGTAGTTCACAAATTAAGTAATATGTAGCACAGGGTAAAACACTGGCAATGAGGCTGAGAAACACACATATAAATATTCATACTTTTTAATTCTATGCTGATAGGATTGAAATATAGTGAAACTATAGTAGCAATAGTCACTGTGAAATACACAGATGATGGTTTTCTAAATATTGCCAGCTATACGTAAACAAAGTCCCTGGAAGAAGTGGCTGATTCCACGGGTAGGTAGAGAGGCAGAATTGCATGAATCTAGAATATTAAGCTGTCCCAGAAAATATAGAGGTGTCCAATGGTTGGGGACAAGTCAAAGGATATAGGAATGCTCGCTTTGGCAGCACATAACCTAAAAGGGCACAAGCAGCAATCTGAAGCACAGTCTTCTATGTAATTCTGAAATGATTTATCTTTAGAGGATAATCTGATGTTTTGAAACCATCAAAATAAGTAATGGTGGCAACATTATAAGCAATACACAAAAGTCAATGCATCCATAATTATATAATAAAACAAGCGAAGAGAAAGCTGTTCTTAATAGTATGCCAATATATACAACAAGTGGTGAAATCAGAGAATATTTTAGTAATGATAATTTTAGACAAGAATCCCAGTGCTAGAACTAGTTGGTGAAAGCTGGATTAGAAACAGGGCACCGACACAATACCAAGTATGTTCTTACCAGATATTTATGCACTGCAAAGCAGAGAACAGCAATTTTACAGAGAAGAAACCTAGTAGGCACCCCCTTTGCCTTGTTATTATGTGACCCTGGTGAGCCCCACCAAGGATGACCCAGCATCACCACTCTGGTCATCAGACCACAAGTGTGGAGGCTGAGTGTTACCATGGTGAAACCATGAACCTAAACTAAGGAATATTATGGAAAGTAAGTGCCTTGTGAACTGGAAGAATGGCAAAATAGCCCAGTGTAGTGGGCACATGCCTGGAATCCCAGCGCTACGGGTGAGTCAGGGGGACTATCTTGAGTCCAAGGCCAGCCTGCACGACAAAGGGACACCCTCTCTCTCAAAATAAATAAATAAATAAATAAATAAATAAATAAATAAATAAATACATAAATATCAAAGTAATGAAAAACAAAACGAACAATCGACTACACTGGTGGTGAACCTATAGGGTGTGACATTAATTATCATGGAATGCTCTAAAACCTTTGTTATCACAGGACTAGGTACTTCTGTGTATAAAAGGAGATTCAGGAGTGAAAATAACCCAATATGACATGTAACCCTGCCCAAGGGGTTTATTCCCCACAACAAAGGGTTAAAGAAGACTGGTAATATCTGAAATCTGAATAAGGTATGTGGGACAAGATAACAGCACTAAGTTATTATCAGCTTCTCCATTTTTGACAACTTGCATGTGGCTATGTATGAGAACATGTTTGAAGAAGACACAGCAATATGTACAGGTACAGGTGCACTGTTCTGTAATCTACTCTCAGAAGAGGCCTGGTGTAGTTCCACACACCTGTAATCCGGCACCTATGTGAGGCTATAGCAGAATGACCAAGAGTCTGAATGCAGAATGGGAAACTTTGAGGCTCTGTCTGAGGAAAAAGAGGGGTGGAAGCGTGTGTAGGTGGAGCACTTACCCACACACCTTAATGTTAAAGTCATGGGTTCTAACCCAGGAAATACATATAAATATGTATACACATAAACTTATGCACCATAAGTGAATGAATGATTGTGATAATAACAAAGCAGCTGTGATAAATAAAATGTGGTATTGACTTTGACCTACAACAGTCGCTTTGTGTTCCACGAAGTTAAAATTAGGCAGAGTCAAAAAGCCCATGATGTGGTTTGAGGGAACCAGTGTCTTTGGTCTCAGGCCAAACTCCCCTTGCCTCTTTCTATTTAGCATCCTGCCCATATATATATATATATATATATGAGAGGCAAAATCTGGCCTCAGTACCAGACCAGGATACATGAACAACATTAGTTTTTTTTCTTTGGGGGGGGGGGGGGGGC
>PVJA010038351.1:0-19811 GCA_004027025.1 Myocastor coypus
AAAAAAAAAAGAATGATAGAAGTGTTTTCAAAAGTGTGAGAGGGGGCTGGCCCAATGGATGAAAGCCCCTGCAAGCAGGTGCAGGGGCCAGGAATTCAATCCCCAGGCCATGCCAAAATGGCAATTGAGATTGGGTGTGGTGGCCTGTGCCTGTAATCCTCGCTCTTGAGAGGCTGTAAACAGGCAGATCACTACAAGTCTGATCTAGTAGTGAGACTCTGAACACCCTGTAGACCCTTCCCTTAAAAAAAAAAAAAAAAAAAAAAAAAAGTGTGAGAGGGCTGGGGACTTAGCTCAGGGGCATAAGCACCTGCCTGGCTAAGTGTAAGGTCCTGAGTTCAAGCCCCCACACCAAAATAAATACATAAATAAACAAACAAATAAATAGTGTGAGAAAGAGCTGGGGAGATAGCTCAGAGGCTTAAAGGCTGCCTGGCAAGTGCAAGGTTCTGAGTTCAGTCCCTGGTACAAAAAAAAAGAAGAATAAGAAGAATAGGAACAAAGTACTCTTTTACATAAAAAAAAAAAAAAAAAGTGGTTCCGGCAGGATGGCTCAGTGGTCTAAAGTGCCTGCTTAGGAAAGCTTAGGCACCTGCAGGGACCACAGTTCGATCCCTGGCACCACATGCTGCGCCAGCCCTGCCCTCAGGGCAGGCTGAGCCGGCCATAAAAATAAATAAATAAACAAACAAAAGTTCTGAAACAAGAAATAAAACAAAATTTTTTAAAAATTCTTAAAAAAAAAAAAAGTGTGAGTAGGCGGGCGTGGTGGCGCACACCTATAATCCCAGCACTCGGGAGGCTGAGGCAGGAGGATCAGTGTGAGTTTGAGACCAGCCTGGGCTACAAAAGTGAGCTCAGAGCAGGTCTGAACTACACAGCAAGACCCTGTCTCAAAAAAAAGTGTGAGAAAGGTTTATAAGAGTGTAGGAAGGATGGATATATATGTATATATATATACATATATATATGTATATATATGTATATATACATATATATAGTCTATATATAATATATTTGTATAGATAATATACAGGTGTATAAAATAAACATAACATCGCTACTTCACTGATTTTCACTAATCAAGAGGGGTCTGGAACGTAACCTCTCTCTGTACCGTAAGCGAGGGGCCACTATATTGCAAATATGTACTGATAGCAATAAAAAGAGCGCTTCCTTCACCTGCCAGTTCTCTCAGCTGCTAAGCTATCTTAAGCAGCACATGGGGTACTGAGGGGCTCACCAGCAGAACATGGAGGGGGCGGGCCGATCTCCCCACCTACCCTCCGCTTTTCCCCACCCGGATGGAAGACTACCCCGTACTGCTGTGTTTGAGGAGATGGTCTGATGAGAAAATCCCTGCAAGACAGAGTGGGGAAACCTGTGTCTGAGAGAGAGAGAGAGAGACTCTGTGTGTGTGTGTGTGTGTGTGTGTGTGTGTGTGTGTGTGTGTGTGTGTTTTGTGCACTCCCTGGCTCCATGCTTTGCAAATTTCAATGTGTAAATGAATCACCTTCAAGCTTATTAAGATGCAAGCCATGATTCAGTGGGAGGCTTTCGAAGAAGGGCCCAAGTGACATCCATGTGGCCGGCCAATTTGGGCTGCAAGACTGTAGCATTCCTGTTTGGAGCGAGAGGGTCCTGAGTTCAAATCCAACCGCTATCCTTTCCTTTTGCCACATGACCTGGAGCAAGTTATTTACTTTGATTTAATTTTAGGGTTTTTGTTTTGTTTTGTTTTTATATCTATAAAATGGAAGCGAAGGCCTAGCCCTCGATATTCTTCTTAAAACTATGTACGAGGGTGATTTTTTGGTGCCCCTGGGACCCTCAGGGGTGGACCTTAACAATTTTTCTCTACCTTTTATTTTGTGGCAGTGCTGGGATTGGCCTTGGGCGTCTTCCCCGATAGACAAGCAGTCTACCTCTGAGGGACACCCTAGCCTCTTCCAGCTTTAAAGTGAACATCGGAACAAGAACAAACACATATGCAGAGCCTCAGTGGTCCTGCTTGCCTGGATCTTGCCACCATTCTGCACATGTGGCCATGCTTTGTCTTATCCTGATCCCCCCACGGGCTGCGGTGGTGGTGCTGGTGGCTGGATGAATGGCAGATGCGCTTCCGCCAATAAGAGTAGTAGCTGCATCTGGCTGTGGGGCCCTCTTCTCCCTAGGGCAGCAACATTAGAATACGCAGGAGATGGGAATGGAAAGGAGAGGAGAAACACCCACCCTGCAACACTGAGCCCTCTCCAGGGGGTGTCCCTTCTGCCCGCTGGGAGTCGGCAGTCCAAGGGAGCCTCCAGAAGGCTTCTCTAAAAGCACACACTGTTGCATTTTCTGGTCTCAGGGGAGCCCTAAGAGATGAAAGGAACCGCAAGGGAACTGCTGTGCTTGTGCCGGGGATGAGGGGCTCCCTCCCCGAAGCTCTGGCCTCAGTGGCCGCAGCCTTCTGCCTCCTCCTCGGGGAAGTCCTGTCTTAGCACAGATCTTTGTCCGCCTGACAAGTCTTTGGCAAAGGACCCATGCAGTGCCAACCTGTTCGACCACTGCAGCTCCTGGCCTTCCTGCCCCTGCTCGGCAGAGGAGTCTCGGATTCCACTGAGGCTCCAGCCTCCCGGCCTTTGCCCCGCTCTCTGAGCCAAGCTGAGCCTTCTCTGCCTAGGTTTTCGTTTCCTTTCTCTGTGGGTCTGATCATGTCAAGAGCCTCATCGTTTCCAATGCTGTGGCCCGGGAGCTTCCTTTTCATTTGCTGTTTTCGCCAGGACATCAGTGAGCACAGTTGTTGGAAGGAAAACCTCAAAACCTTCTAGGGAACTAGAGAAAACTTAACATCCTGGCGGTATCACTCCTAGCTCAATAAGCCACTGAAGCAGGCAAATCACGGTGACTGCGGGGCACACGGAATGTGCCCAGTACAGTGCCAGCGTGCCGTGGATGCCAACACTGGGCTCTGTCCGGTGAGAGTTTTGAGGGACAGCAGGTGGGCGGCCCGAGTTGGGCACATGTCACTGACCACGTGCTGTAGCTAACAGCAAAACAGCGAGAGAAATAAATGTGATATTTGCCTAAGTCCATCACCTGTCTCTCTCTAGTGGCTTTAATTTTTTTTTGTCTTAAAAGAATTTTAGTCACTAAGAATTATATTCACCAATTAAAGACAATTTAGATGGGGCCCAGCGGGAGGGCTCAGTGGTCTAAAGTGCCTGCTTGGGAATTGGGCGGCTTCAGAGACTGCGGTTCGATCCCCGGCACCACATGCTGCGCCAGCCCTGTGCTCGGGGCAGGCTGAGCCGGCCATAAAAGTGAGTGAATAAACAAACAAAGGTTCTGAAGCAAGAAAAAAAAATAAATAATTAAAAAAAAAATAAAGACAATTTAGAAAATGCAGAGGTGCATAAAAATGGAAGTTGTTCGCAATTCTACTTCAGACTATGCGAAGCGCGCGTGTCCTGCTGATGTCTAGCCACACCTCCCTGAGCAGGGCTCTCCGCGTCCCCGCGCTCGGCGCCCAGGGCCAGCTTCCCGCACCACTTCGTGAGAAGCAGCTCGATTGCAGAACAGCTTCTACATTCTGAACGCCACCTTCCTGACCTTTAGGGCTCACGTTAGAATTTGCTCTCCGCTTTCTCCATCTGCGGTACTTTAGTATGTGTGCCGTGTGAGCCAATCAGTCAGCGAGTCCTGAGTGCTCCGCCACCAAAATGTATTTCTAATCTGACCACCCCTCTCCCAGCTCTGAGACCTCCCTGGTCTGTGACACGCTCCTGTTACATCTGCAACGCTGCCAGCTTTCTCTCTGCTCACCTTACTGCCTGCTCTTGCTGTCCTCCGGTGCGTTCTTCCTACAGAAACCACAAGGATCTTTTAAAATTGTCAATAAGATTCTGTTGTCTCCTTGCTTCTAACTCGCCTATGGCTTCTCCTGTAGTTAGAGCAAAGTCCAAGCGTGGCGCTCTACCCCAGGGGCCCCCAGTCCACCTCTCTACCCCAGGGGCCCCCAGTCCACCTCTCTACCCCTTGCTCTTCTCCCCTTTGCTATTCTCCCTCTTGCTCAAGCCCCTTCCAGCCTTGATGCACTTGCTATCTGTGTAAAACACCAAGCTCAGGGCCAGCGAGATAGCTCAGTGGTACAAAGCACCTGTGTAGGCAAGCTTAGGCAGGTGCAGGGGACTTCAGTTGGATCCCCAGCACCATGCAATGTGCCAGCCCAACCCTCAGAGCAGGGCTGAACCGGTCAAAACAAAAACAAAAACAAAATAGCGCCGGGTGTGGTAGCTCACGCCTGTAATCCCAGCACTCGGGAGGCTGAGGCAGGAGGATTGGTGCGAGTTCGAGACCAGCCTGGGCTACAAAAGTGAGCTCAGAACCAGCCTGAACTGCATAGTGAGACCCTGTCTCAAAAAGACAAAAAAAAAAAAAAAAAAGCAAGCTCAGTTCTCACCACAGGACCTTTACACATGCTAGTCCCTGTCCTAGAAATGCTGGTCCACAGATCTGTGGCCTTTTCTCCATAGTCTCCAACTTGATGTCCTTTAACCACTCAGTCTAAAGCAACTTACTTCCCAAGCCTCTTTTCTTTTTCCAAACACAAGAGCTATTGTGAACTTATTGCTAGCATGCATAATCACCTTCAGATAACCTTGAACCATAGACTTCTAAAATCTGAGACTCATACAATTTTGAAATCCAAATTTTAGCATCCTGGGGTGGGAGGAGTCTAGGAACAAGGGCAAGCACTCGGTAGAGAAACCGCGTCCAGTGGTGTTAATCAACCCCCTTTCCCAACGTCCAACCACTAAGGCAAAGCTAGACTAGAGCCAGGCCTCCCGTCACTGAGGCGGAGCTCTGCCTCTGTGGAGTGATTTTCAAAGTAGAGTCTCCCTGGGCCCGGCGGGATGGCTCAGTGGTCTAAAGCACCTGCTTAGGAAAGTTTGGGCGGCTTCAGGGACCGCGGTTCGATCCCCCGATCCCCGGCACCACATGCTGTGCCAGCCCTGCCCTCTGGGCGGGCTTAGCCAGCCATAAAAATGAGTGAATAAACAAACAAAGGTTCTGAAACAAGAAAAAATAAAAAATAAAAAATAAAAAAAAAAACAAAGTAGAGTCTCCCAAGCTCTAAGGTCTGGCAGATGTATCCCAGAAGTCCTGCCTCAGGGGACTGGATAATCCTTTAAGTCAGACAGCAATGACCTTTGCTCATGGTTAGCCAATACCAGTGCATTTCTACCCCATTTATACTGGGACCTGAACAGTTTTCTTTTATGGAGAGAGGATTTTTGTCTTCCTCAACATTTCAAAAACCTCTGTATGGAGGCCTGGCAGGATGGCTCAGTGGTCTAAAACGCCTGCTTAGGAAAGCTTAGGCGGCTGCAGGGACCGCGGTTCGATCCCCGGCACTACATGCTGCGCCAGCCCTGCCCCCAGGGCAGGTTGAGCCAGCCATTAAAAAAAACAAACAAACAAACAAAAGTTCTGAAACAAGAAAAGTACAATAAAATAAAAACCTCTGTATGCTATGTGATGTTCAATACATGCTCATGAGAAGCAACACACACATAAACAAACCAAAGCCCCCACACAATCACAGCGGAAATTCAGACCAGAGCTTTGAAGACAGTGGCCTATAGCACTCTGCTGATGCTGAGATTTTAACTGTATTTCCTATGGACGGTGACGCAGGGCAAGAAGGACAGCCATCCACAAGATCCAGCCTACTAATCTGCATCCGAGCTCATCTCTCAGATGTAGGCTGGCAATTTCAGATTCTGGGTACAAAGAGAAAGAGAAAAGAGAAAAGGTTGCATTAAAATGTTCTTTCAGCACCACATCAAGAACCACATACACTTGGAAGGCAGGCCCTTGGTCCTGAAGACACAGCTCAGTATGATACACCAAGAGGGCTGGATCCTCAACATGATTGAGACTTCCAGCTACACAAATACAACTTTTCTACTGACCAAGACTGAACAATTTTGTCCCCCTTCCTAATATTTTTCCTATTGCACTGAGGCAACATGTCCCAAATTTAAAAGAATCAGGGTCAGATAGCATCAATCAACAAGACTAAGTTGGTCGAAGGCTGGTTGTGCAAGTACACTTGTCTAGCTCCATAATGTCAATTTTAAAAAGTTGTGACATCTTTGTAGCCTGGCTGTTTCCATGCTGCCTCACTGTGTGGAAGTTCGGGCACTGGAGGACATGCGCATGAGCTCCTGAAAGTCCCTCTGTGCCCTGGCTCCTGATGAAACACTCTCCAGCAGACTAAGGAGCAAGACACCCAAACGAGAAGTGTATGTCAAGTATCTGTGTACCTGAGATGGGGCCCCACTTCCCTTTAGTGCGGATCATGACTTGGCCCCATGCAGCTCAGTACTTCTCTGACAGTCGAGAGAGGCAAGATAAAAGATATAATGTACAAAAAGCTATCAAGAGCAGAAGGGATCCCTAAGAGGGGCACGACCATGCTTTTAGAATTTCTCTTTCTTTCCAGTGGCTTTTAAACCAACCCTTTCCTCTACTTCATTTTTCTGACTCCAGCTTGTTTTTCCACACATTCAGCCTGCGGTCATGAATACTTTAGCACACCAGGCAGTGACAATATACTTTTTGTTTTTGCATGCTTTTTTAATAATAATTATACTGAGCATATAAACATTAATACAAATGACACTGTAAGTGTGAAAGTGAACATAGTAGCTTGCTTATTTTTCTTGCTCATTCAGTTTCATTAAAACAGCATCCAGGGCTGGGGAGATAGCTCCGAGGCACAAGTGCCTGCTGGGCAAGTGCAAGGTCGTGAGTTCGAACCCTGGTCCCACAAAAACAAACAAACAAACAACAACAACAACAACAAAAAACAGCATCCAAACTCCCTGAGGGCAGATGGTGCGACCGCCTCTGGACCTTCAGCACCATGGACAGTGGCCAGCAGAGCCCACAGAAGGGGACACCTGGCTGGCACTGGACACAATGTAAGACAGCAGAGCTAGTGGGCCAACTGTACCCAATATATGGCTGCAGGATGAGTAGCGGTTCCTGGGTGAGCACCAGAAGATAGCATTCATGTGGGGGGAAAACTGTCTTTTGTGCCAAGGTGGGCAGATTATGGCTTATCAGAAGAACTGGGGAACCGGCACGGTGGCTCCAGTGGCAAGGTACACTGACATGTCAGAGGAGAAGGGAGAAGGTCGTGTGGGACTTACAGGACCTTGACTAGACATCAAGGGACTCGGAAAGCTGTCGGAGTATTTTAAAAGGAACAGGGGCTCTTAGTGATAGCCACTTTTAAGATCCCCCACATTAATAATGTTAGTATGCTATGGGGTATTTTTTCTTCTACTTCTTGATAGATTATACTTCTACCAGGTTCAAAATTGAAAAAAAAATAGATGCAAAGGCTCCCTTTTCCCTCTACTTTCCCCTGAAGTCATCTGATGTTGTTCATTTCATATTATATGTTCAAGATGCCTTCACCTATAGGAGAATTATGCGTTTGCATCCATTTCCCCACACTTTTTGTTTAAAAACAGTGAATGCATCCTTTTACACACGCTTCTGAAGCTAGGCCTAGGGGTCGTCGACATCTGCGCCAGCCTTAGCACTGAAGACCTCTCATCTGTCCCCGACTAGCTCCTGCTATTGCTTATTATCTTTTTCTGTGAGGATATTTCTTGCTTTTGATTCAAATCTTTAAAACATTGTTTCCTAATTTGTTTCTCAGATTCACAGATATTTCTTTTCCCAGCCAGGATTAGTCAGGGTTTACCTGAGTGATAGAACCATAGGATGGATGGATAGATAGATAGATAGATAGATACATAGATACATAGATAGATATAGACAAACAGACAGACAGACAGACAGACAGACAATGATAGAGAGAGGGAAGGACACTTATTGGGACAGCTGATGCACCTGATTGCAGAGGCCAGGGAGTCCCACACATGGCGGCCCACAGCTGGAGACCCTGAGAGCCGGTAGTGTGGCTCAGTCCAGGTCTCAGGCCCAGGAAGCTGATGGTATAAACTGCAGTCTGAGGGGCCGGCGAGATAGCTCAGTGGTCTAAAGCACCTGCTTAGGCAAGCTGAGGCAACCTTGGGGACCGCAGTTCGATCCCTGGCACCACATGCTGTGCCAGCCCCACCCCTAGGGCAGACTGAGCTGGCCATAATATAAATAAATAAAGTTTAAAAAATAATAAACTTTTAAAAAAATGCAGTCTGAGGCTGAAGCCCTGAGACTCTATGGGGCTGATGGAATAAATTCTCAAGTTTGATAACTTCTTAAACTTTTGGCTAAGATCAAGTGAAATTCTCAAGTCTGCAGCTCAGAATTCTGGTGACCAAAAAGTCTGTCCCAGTAGCATTAGTGCGAGAGGAATCGCCCTATTATTGCTGACTGCTTGGTGCCCACCACACTGTGGGTGATCTTCTGCCCTCAGCCCACCAACCCTCAGGCCAATCTTCCCTGGGAATGCCCTACAGACACCCTCAGAAACAACCCTTCACTAGTTCTCTGGGTTATCCTTAACCTAGCCTAGCGGAACCCTAAAATCAGCTGCCACCACCACCAGACCCCTAGTTAAATGTAGGTTAAACGAGGCTCAGTGGGTTGCTGTACCAGACTACTCTGTGAGAGGCTTGGATGTCCAGGGCTCAGAGTGACATAAAGACAGGATGTGGGGTGCATCGTTCCTTGCCCGCACGGGGTCCCGGACCCTTCCTGCCGGCATCTTGGGGAGGTGAGCTGCGGCAGGGATGTTGGGCAAGCGCTGCTTTGGACGCTGCCTCTCTCCTTCGGGGGAGCGCTGGCTCCTTGCAGCACCCCGAGTCCCTGCCTTTGTGCGTGGTGCTGAGCAGTGCTTTCCTCTGGTGAGGCTGGACTGCCATCACTTCGGTGACCACGGTCCTAGTCAGTCCTGAGGCTACACTCTGGTCATCACCTGATTAGATCTGAGTGCTTCCCGAGTCAGCAAAGGCTTTCACAAGCTGTTGCTCAGAGCGAGCAAGGGCTATGTACCGCGTCTTACCAGCTCTATGTTACAGGGCAGCTCCTGCCCCGAATGGGAGCTCTGATTGCAGCTGCCTAATGACAGACTGGGCCCAGCAGGCTTCAGACTGCACTTCCGATTCCCTCCTTACCAGCTTCCCAGCCCTGTTCCTGAACTTGGCTACAGAGGAGAGTGCGCTAGGCACCTGTCTCCTCTCTCCAGCATGCCTGCAGCATCTTGCAAAGCAGGAACTCCATTGGCTCCTTCCTTCCTGTTCTGCATCAGCCCCCCACAGTGCCAGGCACCCCAGAGCTGATTAATTATTTTTAAATAACTTTATGGGAATGGTTGGTTATTTATAATCTCTCTCTCTCTCTCTCACTCTCTCTCTCGCTCATGCATTACCTAAAAACACCAGTTCTACAACCAGTGCACTCACTCAAGGGGCGTATCCCTCTGTAGCTTCCCCTGCTCTGCCATGCAGCCCGTATCCGACAGATGCTGGGGTGGGGGGGTACTATCTGCCCATCTATTTGAATATTCACAGAACCCATGATTATAGAGGCCGAAGGTCCTCAGAGATTATGGGCTCTGGCTCCCTTCACTGTACTTGAAAACCTGCCCCCAAGAACAGCATGGCTCATTCAAGGTCATGCACACTGGTGCTTGCCCTGGCTCTCGGTCGCTGGCAATGTTGTCTCCTTTGTAAATTAGGGCTAATGATGTTCCCTTCGTAGACGCCCGGAGGCCCCCTCAGCTGGCAGCGTGCATCTCAAGCACCTAGCATGGTGCCTGGCTCTCTGATGACCCAAGGTTTGGTGCTTCTTGCTTCTCGGCAAGCCTCCTTCCACCCCAATGCCTTCAAAGCTGCAAAGGTGCGATGGATTTCCCTGCGTGTCCGGTGCGTATCAGTGTCTTAGACTTAATAGGGCCCAGCAAGAAGCTGATGATGATAACCAGCTATCTGGTTGCTCATGGAGCTTTCATTTTATGGACCCAAGTAAAAAGGTCCCTGTCCTCTTCTTAAGGATGATAGATGTTGAGTCTCTTAGAAAACCAAATTGTTATGTGTCTTAGGTGAGGTACAACCCTGACTCTCCCCCTGCCTTGATTTCCCCCTTTGCCTCACTGAGCTTGGCTGGAGGAAGAAGATGCAGAAAGCCTTGATTGATGGATTCATTAGAGCTTGGAAAGAGCCTCTGGTGCTCAGAGCCAAGCGCTGTTATTTAAAGAACACTGATGGAAGAGTGGAGTTAGGTATTCAAATCGTCCTCGGAGGACCAGCCGAGCGGCCAGTCATTGTAGGGCATTTAGGAAGCTAATTCCTTGCTTCAGTATTTAAGGCCTCTGCAAAAGCTACATCCATCTTCTAGGAAGGGGAAAAAAAATGTTCTTGCATCTTCCTGCTATCTAGAGATTATTTAGTGCTCTGATATTGACACCACTTCTGTAGAAAGATTTAGAGATAAAAATGCAATGTATTCAAGTGCTGATCATTTTTCATCGTCCCTTAGTGACAGGACAGCCTGGAGTCAATCGCAGCAGATTTATCTTCTGTGCTATCGATTGTGTGCATGTGGGCCACAGCTGTTTGCAAATTCCTGGCTCCTTCTAGGAGGGGCACCGCAAGGGGTGAGGAGCAAGGTGGTGGCCCAGGAGAGGGCCAGTGGGAGCCCAGGCCCTGGATTCTGCCTTCCCGGAGAGCGCAGCTGGCCACCGGCGGCCTGGAGAGTGACCTGCTGCTTAATCATCCCAGGAAGCCCCTGCGGCCTTAGGAACAAAAGGCCCACGGTCATTGGCGTCCTGAGGCTTATTAAAAATGTGCAGAGCTGGAATTTCAGCCTTCTTTGAGGTTCTTCTCTTCCCGAAAAGCTTATGGGTCAGCGGCTCCTGGATCAGAAGGCTGTGCAGCTGGGGCACCACAGCCCTGCTCTTCTTCCTGCGCCATGGGTGCCTCTGAGGAAGATCCCTGGGTCAGGAGGGAAGGCGGCTAAGGGGTCGGGGTGAGACATGGTGGCTACTCTTCTGCACTTTTCAGAGATGCTTGAGCCTTAAAAAGGTGAATCTTGGGTGGGCCAGATAGCTCAGGGGACTACAGTCCCTGCTTCGGCACAGAGCAGTGGCCCGGGTGCCATGCCGGCCCCCCCCCCCCCCCGCAGGGCATGCTGAGACCATGACTGAGACTGGGCATGGTAGCTCATGCCTGTAATCCCAGTTCTTGGGAGGCTGAAAACAGGAGGATCATTATGAGTTTGATCTGTGACCTGCAGACCCTGTCCCAAATACAACAGCAACAAAAAAAGATATAGGTCTTAACCCGAAGCCCTCCCTCCCTTCACTCCTTAATCTTTTCCTCTGCCTTGTTCCCACTGGAGGACGCTTCCTGATCTGCTTTCCTTCAAAGCCAACTCCAAACCCAACAGTCTGCTTATTGGGAATGGCTCTTACCAGACTGGAAGAGCCCTCTTAAAAACAGTGGGGCTGGGGATTTGTCTCAGGGGCAGAACAATTGCCTAGCAAGCTGGAAGCTCTAGGTTTGGTCCTTGGCACCGAAAACAAAAACACAACAACAAATGAATAAGTAAATAAATAACTTCCCCTAAAAACAATTGCAGTGAGGCACAATTAAAGAACAAGAAAGAAAGCAGGAACAAAGCACTGAAGTAAGAGACTGGAGAGTCTCTGCCATAGCCCACCCAGGTATCTTGCTACTTAGTCTCCACAGACCACGGTGTCCTTCGCTGTAAAACCAGTTCCCAGGAAGAATACTGAAATAAAAGCACCAGGCACTGCTCCTTATTTTATCCACGTAATGACCATTTGTTGAGACAGGGTTATGGCTGAGGTACATGTTCCTTTCAGTCTTTTATGGCAGTGGAAAATTCCAGGGTCCAGAGACAGAGGCCTGGGCTTGGATCCTGCTTCAACTTCTCGGTGGTGGAGCGACCCCAGGCAAGACTCTCAGCAGGTCAGTCCTGGTTCTCCTTATCTGTACAACCAACGTAATTACTGCTTGAGCTCACGGCAGTCCTCCTGCTCTCAGCCTTCTGAATGCTGGGATCACAGGCGAGCGCTCCCACACAACACATGAGAGAGCGCTGTAAGGACTCGCGGAGTCACCTGGCTCAGCAGGACACCAACACCAAGAGTCACTCCAGTGAGTTCTGGTGCACCATGCGCTGGCTGACATGGGGATCAGAGCCCTCCTCCCCAACCTCATCCTGCAAGCCATTGCTGACTCTGAGCACCTTGGATTCCCTAGAAGACAGAGCCCCACCCCAGGTAGGCTGAGCGCCCTGGCTGTAAATGCTGAGAATTTCTAAGAAGGCCCATCCCTCACTGTCAGAGAGCTTTCCTTGGTATTTAGGCTGCATCTACAACCCCTAACTTCCATCAATCATGCTGCCTCAGCCCGGCGAAGTCACACCTCTCCTCCTCCCTGTGCTTCTACCCTCTTCGATTCTGGTCCCCTGTTTCCCTGTCATACCTGTTCTTCTGACACTTTAGAGACAATCAGGAGACAAGGTTGTCCTTCCCTGTCCCTCTCTCCTAGGATGCCTATATGCCACCGGGCCAGGGGCCTCAGCTCTATCTCAGCTTAGCGCTGTTGCCTGGATACCTGCCACTGGTTAGGAAGTGGGCTTTCCTAGGCAGATGTTTTATTTCCGTCCTTGCAAGGGTCACTGGAAGTGGGCACTGTGCTCCCCAGTATCAGCTGAGAAGCTAAGGGCTTTCTCCATTGGTCATAGAGCAAGTGACAAGCAGAGCAGAGTTTCAAACCCAGGTCTTCACATGTATTTTTTTTTATCCTTCTCAGTCTCAGTTTAGAGTGCATAATCATGGCACTCCTCATGGGAGGGAGGGAGCCGACAACGCGCATCCCATCACCTCCCGCTCCTCCTCACCCATCAGTGTGGGGAGGTCTTTTTCACTCAACGCCTGTCACCTCCCGCTTGGTGACTTTTGGGATCAGAGTCCAGGAAAGTGGCAATGAAGCACCAGAAGCTCAAATTCCAAAGGAACCAAGACATTTGGCCCACGTGTCCAGGGCAGGAAGGGGCAGCACCTTGTTGAGTGGCTTCTGGCCTGGGGCGTGTTCCTGGATGTCTCCCCGCACCCAACCCAGAGAAGGTGCTCAATGCATACGAGCCCCTAACAGATGAAGATGGTGGGGAACAGCCTTAACAAGGGCTAGACAGGGCACAAGGAGTGCTCGGGAGTGCAGGCCTCCTCTCCATCGCATGCCTGGGGCATGAGCCTGGGGCGTTGGCATCACTACAGAGAACTGGGTGAGACACCACCTGAGACATTCAGAAACTGCGAGGGAAACCACAGTCCTCTAGGGTGAACCCAACCCTCCCTCCCCGTTGACCTCTGATCGCCTCTTCCCAAGGTTCAGCCCACGAATATCTCCGGACTCCGCCCCAGGAAGCTGGACTGGAGACATGGGTTTCCTGTCTCTCCACACCTGGCTGCCTTGTGAGCAGTCTTTCTGTTTGGCAAAACATGTTATTTCCGTGATTGGCGCGCTGCACGCTGGGCAAAACACACCTAGCTCAGTATCACAGGCTCCTGCTAAAATCGTCTTGTGCCCACGAATCAGGTCATCCAAGTTACTGGGAGCACTTCTCAGAGGCAAAACAGACCGCTGCCTGTTTTAAATGCATTGTCTCATTTAAGGCTCACACTGGTTCCTCAGATAGGTGTCCTTAAGGTAGCCCCATTTCCCAGAGGAGAAAAGTGAGTCTCAGATAAGACTGAGAAGCTTATGATCACTGAGAATCTTAAAATCATTGAGCTAAGTGACTCGCTCAGCCACACGGCTAGAAAGTGCTATAGCTCGAACCCCATCCTCAGCTGGCTAACTCCAACATCCACTAGCTCAGAATAAAGCAGGGGTTGCCTGACTCACTGAACCCCAGATCCAAGACCCCAAATGACCATCACTCTGACAGGTGCCACTTGAAAACCATTGCACTGATACCAACGTATAGGGCACAACCGTGATCCGCGTCTCTCTCTCTCTGTCTGCTGTGTCTAGACTCGTCATTCTTTTTCTCCCTTCCCCTCGCTACTCATCGCTGCTGAGTTCCTGTTTGCTGCTGTTGGGTTTTTCCTAATCTGTGTTGTCCAGAGGAAGTCTTCCCACAGAAGCACCTTCTCGCTTCTCTGGCTTCTTCCTTACAGCTGAGCTGGTGGGTGAGCAAGGAGGCCCAGTGCCATCTGCACCACATGGTAGACCCCAGCGAGGCAGGCCCTGTCCTGTTGGATGCTCATACCCTAGTGCGGCCTCACAAAATCTTTGCTGAGCCAGTACACTAGCCCTGGAGCAGAAATGGCTTTGGTGCCTCCCAGCAAAGTGAAGCATCTTTTGCAATGCGGCACAGCCCCTTTTCTCTGGTTTCCCGGTCTCTGCTGGTCCAGGAAACCACAAAGAGTCTGCCTCTTGGATCAGCTGGCTGGCCCAAGTCCAGGGACCTGCCAGGGCCCGCCTTTCCTGGCCACAGAGTCCTCCGGGAGGACGCGGCTTCTGGGAATTGGATGTCCAAGGAGGAGCCAGGATGATCTTGCAAAGGAAACTCCTCTTAAGGACACTTTTCCGGGTGGCGGGTCCAGCGCCTTGGCAACCCATGTGGTCAGGATGGAGTTTCAGGGCGCTCAAGGGCCCAGGGGTTAAGCAGGCACCTGGTGGTTGGAATGCGCACCTGCTCTTGATCAGAAAGGCCGTTTCCCCATCACACTTCCAGCTAAGGCTGCTCTTGGCCTGAACCTCATTTAGCATTATTTTTGCATTGTTCTTCTCTCCAGGGAATATCCTGCTTTCGACTTTCCTCCCAATTGAATTTGTCTTTCTCCCTCTGAGCCAAATCTTATTTTGCCATTTTCTGTGGATGCCTTTCAGCCCCCTTTGAGGCATACGCATCACTTCCCTGCCCTTCCGGGCGGATGACAGCGACATCTTCCAATTAAGGATCTTATGCAGATTTCATTAGTGTGTTGTTGACTCTGTCTTTCAGATCATTATTAGAGATGTTAAATGCAAGTGGAGCGAGTGCCTGTGTCGCATGCCTTCGGCTGGGCTGGGCTCCGTCACCTGCCTTGGCTTTGTGTCTGTGCCCTGTTCCATCTGCAAAGGAAGTTCTTTTCCAACCTGGTTTGAATTCAATCCACAAGAAAGGGTGCATAATATATTATGGCAAATGTTTTAATAAAATCTAATCTGATCGCTATCCACAGTCGCCTCTGTATGTGGGCTCCGCAGAAGAATGAATAAACTTAGGTGACCCATTTGCTTTCAATAGAAGCTCACATTGCTGGCGAGTCTGCAGTCTTCTTGATGAATGTCCTTGAATACATGAGTGTCCCCCAGCAGGCTGGCCAGGAATGTGTATCAAGTATCTACCGGATGGACGCTTCACCTGTACTGGGAAGAGCTGTGAAATGGGAAAAGTGGTGCTACGACTCTGTTTTCCATTGCTATAACAAAACATTGAGGCTGGGTATTTTATAAACAAAAGAAGTTTATTTAGCTCAGAGGTTTGGAACCCAAGAGGTCAAGCAAGGTTAGGAAGGACCATTGACTTGGCCTTGGTGAAAGCTGCATGGTGCATGGTGGATGGTTTTGTGGTAAAGATGTATGCAAGCAGGACCACCCAGTGAGACAGGATGCCAGAGTGCACTCCAGGGTCAGGGGCTCGCTTTAGAGTAACCCATTCTTGTGGGAACTCACCAGGGTCCCCAAAGAACTCCTTTAGTCCTTCCCACAGGCACTTTCCTGATGACTGGCTTGGCCCCGCCCTGCCACAGTGGGGACCCAGCTTCCAGAGCCTGACTCCTCCTCAGGAGACACCTTCTAAACATTCAAAAAGGAAGGGTGGCCCTGATGCTCCAGAATCTTACAGTTGCAGGAACAGCATCTCTCCTCAGAGGCCCAGAGGACATGGGCTGATGAAGAGCTCTAGAAAATCAATACGTGAACGGGCACAGGCTACGCATGAACGTCTGTCAGTGTGGCTGCATTTAAGACTTTCACTTTTTATTGTGGGACATTTCCAAGGTACACACAATGAAATGGGTCTCCACACAGCAACTATGCAGACTGAAGAGTTGTAGCATTTGTTCCCAGTTTTCGGTCAGCCTCTCCCCCTGCTTCCTTGGTTGCAAAAAGCAAATTCTGCCCTGCATTTCTCTCTCTCTCTCTCTCTCTCTCTCTCTCTCTCTCTCTCTCTCTCTCTCTCTCTCTCTCTCTTTCTGAGAAGAATAGATTTATTGGGAGAAAAAAAGCTCTCTCTCTCTCTTTCTGAGAAGAATAGATTTATTGGGAGAAAAAAAGCTCCTGTCCAAGAGAAGAATAGGAGGGGCCCCTGAGAGCATTATCCCCACTGTACTGTATTTCAGAGCTGCAGGAGTCTGCTTAAGCAGGTGCAGGGACCAGGGTTTGATCCCCAGCATGCCAAGCCAGGCCCCTGGGGGCACACTGAGATGACAACTAAGGCTGGGCATGATGGCCACACACTTGTACTCCCAGGGCTGGGGAGGCTGGAAACAGGAGGATCACGAGACAATCTGTAGTGAGACCCCATAGACCCTGTACTAAAAACATTTAAAAAAGAAAAAGCCACAGCAATTACTTGATCGTGCCCCTAACCAATGGAGACCGAGGTTTTTTGCTTTTTGAGATAATATCTCACTGACCTCAGGCTGGCCTTGAGGTCACTTTGTAGTCCAGGCTGGCCTCGAACTTGCAGTGATCCTCGTGCCTCAGCCTCCTGAGCGCTGGAACCACAGGCATGTGCCTCCATGCCAGGTGAGACTTTATCTCTTTTTTTTTTTTTTACTTTTGTTTGTTTATTTATTTATTTATTTTTATGGGTGGCTCAGCCTGCCCTGAGGGCAGGGCTAGCATAGCATGTGGTGTCGGGGATTGAACCGCGGTCCCTGCAGCCGCCTAAGCTTTCCTAAGCAGGCGCTTTAGACCACTGAGCCATCCTGCCGGGCCCCAGAGACTTTATCTCTTGACAGAGACACACTAGTCACACATCTAGCTTCATTAAAGATAATTCCTCATGACACAGCACCTATTAACTGGTTCTCACTCAACTTTCCCTGAGTGAAAAAACAAAACCAAAGCCAAAATAAAACAGAAAGTCTTTTTCCAGTTGGTCAGTTGGAGTCAGACCCAGGGAGGGATCACCTCTTGTACTTGGTGACCATGCCCGTAAGTCTCTTAACCTACAACATGGTCTTTTAAAAACTCTTTATTTGTTTATTTTTTATTGTTTTTTAAAGAGTATTTTAGTACAGGATCTCACTACCCAGCTGGGACTCATAGTGATCCTCCTGTTTTCAGCTTCTCAAGCCCTGGGGACATGGGCGCGAGCCACCATGCCCAGTCTCAGCCTCTGTCTCAGCACACCCTGGGGGTGTGGCCCACACAGCACACCTGGCATCGAACCCGGTCCCTGCCTCTGCCTAAGCAGGTGCTTTAATCCGCTGAGCTATCTGGCCAACCTTGTTTATTTATTTATTTTGTCTTTTTGAGACAGGGTCTCACTGTGCAGTTCAGGCTGGCCTTGAGCTCACTTTTGTAGCCCAGGCTAGTCTCGAACTCACAGCGATCCTCCTGCCTCAGCCTCCCGAGTGCTGGGATTACAGGAAACCTTGTTTATTTATTGATAAATAAGGTAAATCAGTTATTCTGTAAAATTCTAGATGTAGGCCTTATTTATTTATTTAGGCTTCTTACCACAGCATCTCTCCACGTACCCAAGGCTGGCCTTGAACTCCCAACGTAGCCCAGCCTGGCCTCAGGCTCATGGTAATCCTCCTGCCTATGCCTCTCAACAGCTGGGATGATAGCCAAGCACCGCCCTGCCTGCTTTGTACCCCATTTTAAAAAGGCATTTTTATATAAAATATGAGCACAGACAGATAAGCCAAAAGATACTGGCCAGAGGAGCTGAGGATGCCCCAGCAGCTGAACCGTGGCACCCCCGTGGGAGGGGCATCTCCCAGTTGTTCACACGAACCCAGGGTCGTGGCTTGGGGTTTTGCGAGGGAAACATGCACTACAGAACACCTTTTATAGTATAATCTTATAATTGCACAAAGAACCATCTACAAAGACTGCAGAAAATCTGTCTACATACCGAAGACCAAAAAATCTAGCTGAGGGCCTGGATCCTAATACTTCCGTGAGTCCAGCTGAAGACTGAGAGCCCGCAGTAAGGTCTCCCACAGGTCCACCTGGACACCTAGAGCCCACGACAGTGTCTCATGCAGGCCTGCCTAGTGGATCTGCACAGGGAAGGCTCAGAGTCGATGACAGAAGCTAGGAAGCCTGTGCCAGCAGGCTGAGGGACCTAAACTGGAGCTAGGACACAAGGCTCAAGGGAAACACCAGAGTTCCCCCAAAAGTGCCACAGCCATCCTCAGCGGCAGGGAGGTCCCGAGCTCTTCCAGCCATGAGGAAAGCTGAGTTCCAACCAAGGAGGCCAACACGGCCAGCTCCTCCAGGAGACTGAGCAGCACACCACCTTCCCCTTTGGAGCCAGGAAGCAATGCTCAAGACGAGGACCGGAGCTCCTCCAGGATGAACCGCAGCCATTCTCTGCTGGACGAACCTGAGCTCCCGCAGCAAGCAGAACAGCCGTGTCCCCTGGGAAGGCCAGCATGACAAGGTCACCGGCAGGACAGCCCGGGAGAACCAGTGGCCTCCAGCAGCTCCAGCGGCTTCTCCAAACAGCGTCCTAGCAGTGTGCTGGCAGCTTCTCCTGTTCTGTCTGTGAGGCTGCTGGCAACAACCCTCAGGTGGGCCTTCCCACTCAGCACCACACTAGTTCAATTCCGCTGAGTGTACAAAGTTGGCCTTACCCGTACCCCACACACAGAGGCTGGGTCTGCAAGAGGCTGACAGGTATGCGCCCCTTTACTTTGAAAAAAAAAAAAAAAAAAAAACTCTCTTTGGTATAATTTTATATGAGGGACCATCTGGATCTTGAAAGGAGAGCAATTATTTCCATTTTGGCTAAAGCTGGGTCTCTTTCCACGTATTGATATGCGCAGAGCTGGCTAGGACTTCTTCTTATCCCTGCAATTGGTTTTAAGCAATACAAATTGGTCCAGCCAAGATGCTGATGCATCGTCTTTGAAGCAAGGTGACAGGGTAGTGTTTCCCGCTCCTGCAGCTCCCAAATAAAACCCGTGTGAGCCTGAGCAGGATGGAGAGCCGTGCTCTCTGGGATCAAGCCTCGAGATAGAGGGTGCGGCTTCTCAGGGCAGAGCTGATGAGCCCACCCAGCCCAGCTCACAACACTCAAAAACTTCCCACCAGCCTCACAGTCACTCACCCTTAAGCCACTCCCTTCTTCATGAGTGTATAAAACCTGGGCCCGGCCCTGCTTCGTTAGCCATCATCTCTGGTTCTCCAAAACTACAAATGTGCCTTAGTGTCTTTATTCTTGCCATGGTTTTCATAGAAGTGGTAGATTGGAATTAACTCACTAGAACTCCAGTCATTTTTTTCCTGGGCTTATGAACTTCCTGGGCCTCGAAGAGGACTGTAAAGGGCTCTCTATACTCCTATATAACAAATCATTCTTGTGCAGATAAAAAAAATATTACCCAGTTTCATGACAATTACAAAATATACAGATTGACAACAGATAGCTATGGCCCCAGATGTGCACTGCCTGCCAAGAGCCCTGAAGTTAGACAAAGAAATAAAGAGAGGGAGAGAAAGGAAGGGAGAAAATAGGAGAGGAGAGGAGGGGAGGGGAAGGGAGGGGAAGGGGAGGGGAGAGGAAAACAGATGGAGAGG
>PVJA010038352.1:0-19836 GCA_004027025.1 Myocastor coypus
TCTTCTTCTTCTTCTTCTTCTTCTTCTTCTTCTTCTTCTTCTTCTTCTTCTTCTTCTTCTTCTTCTTCTGGAACAGTTATTTAATTAGGTTCTTAGTAAGAAATTTGGTTGTATACCTTTTTTTTCTCCTGTGTTTAATTGTTTGCCCTGTTTGGTGGGTTCTTTCCATTCTCCTTCATGGAGCTGTGATCATTTTGATCCTTCTCTGGAATATGGTTCAGTGAATTATTCAGGATTGGCTTGGTCATCACAAAATTCCTTAGTTGTTCTTTGTCTTGGGAGTATTTCACTTCTCCACCAAACTTGGAAGAGTGTCTTGCAGGGTATATCATTCTAGCCTGGAATTTTTTTCTTGAAAGACTTGAAGTACTTTGCTCCATGGTCTTCTTGACTTGATGTTTTTAAAGAGAAATTGATTGTTATTGTGATGGGTTTTCCTTTAAATGTGATCTGTTTCTTTTCTCTAGCAGCTTTTAGTATGCTGTTCCTGTGATGAATTCTGGGATCTTGATTATTATATGTCTGAGTGTGGTTTTAATTGGATTGATGTTATTTGGAGTTCTATATGCGCCAGTTACTGAATGTCAAGTTGTTTCCCCATATTTGGGAAATTTTCTGCTCTTACTTAGTAAGAAATTTGGAACACTAATTTAGGAGGATAAACTCCCTTTGTCAGAAGAAAAACAGATCACAGGTAGCCCCGGAGCTCAGGAACAGCTTGGATTTTTGCTGAAATCTGTGGGTCCTCCGCTTTCTGATCCATCTTGTGCTGCTTTGACATCTGGTCTCTCTCTTGGTGTCTCAGGAGTACGCTAGGAAGTTAAGTGACGCCTTCTCCTTGGGCATTGTATCAAGAGAAAATGACGTGCCTTTGTCCCATGATGGTGATGGAAGCTTCCAGGGTCCCAGCTGCCGGACATTTTTACTTCAAAGTTATTTTTATTTAGCTATTTCTAATTATTACATATCTTGATGGTTCCTTTGAAATTCCACAATTATCCTTTTCTTTTGAGACTATCATTCACTAGTTTTAATGCCCATTGATGCTGCTTGTCTGAAATTATTATTTTGCAGATTGCCTAATGTGTAATTTAAAAAAGCCCTATGCGCTATTCCTTCTATGTTTAGTGAGAACTCTACCACTAGGAGAAGAAATTTTCTTCTTTAGCATTTTAATGAATTTGTAGCTATATCATTGCATAGATTCTTAGTGTTTTCTATGGGCTATAATCTACTACTATCATTATTTATTTGTGCCCAAATTGTCCGACATTTGGCCACTGGGACCTCTTAAAGCCCTTCTCTTTTGACATTTTCCTGTCACTTGCTGGCTATTTCCTAAGTTTCTGGTACAATACAATATTCCAGTCTTCCTTTGTGCTCTTCCTCACTAGCCTGCTGTGGTAGTTGATGCATTGTGTCAACTTGAGGAAGCTTGGTTGGATTGATTCTGTCAGTTTCTCACTGTGGAGGCCCCATCCTGCAGGATGCAGAGGGTCTGCCATAGGAGGGTATTGGTCCCACTCTGGGTGTGATTGGTCCCACCCTAGGGCCAGATGGGACATCCCAGAGTGACTCAGCACAAAAAGTATATAGAAAGATGTTGAGGAAGACTTTGTGGCAGTCCTGTCCGGCCTGGCCCCCTCCTGCCTACTCCCTTGGTGACGCAGCCCTGCCTCACCTCCTTGAAGAAATCCTGGCCTTCGGAGGGTCTTGCTTTCAATAGCCACTTTGGAGGAGGCCCAATCTTCACAGTGGAGCACCGGCACAGAATTTGGAAGACAGAGTCTTGATGGATGCCACAGCTGTTGCTCCTCCTCTGCTCTTCACTGTTTTCTGCGGCTGAGAACTGCTGTTGTTTGCCTTGGAGCCAGCAGAGTATGAACTGAAACCTCCACAAACTGTGAGCTAAATAAACCTTTCCTTCCTTCATTTTGAGCATTGGGTATTTGTTCCAGTAATGAGTAAAAAGTAACTAAGACACCTAGAAGCCAATATTTCTCCCAAAAAGATTTCATTCAGTTTTTTGGAGAATGGTGATTAAAAATGAAGATCTGGGCTCTGAGTGTACTTGTCACAAGATTTTTTTCCTCAATCCTCTGACAGAGAAGATAGAGATAGGAAATATGTGGATGCCTATCTGTCTATCTATCTATCTGTCTATCTATCTATCTATCTATCTATCTATCTATCTATCTATCTATCTATCCATCTATCATCTATCTATCTACCTATCCATCTATCATCTATCTATCCATATATCTATCATCTACCTATCTATCTGGTGACCTGTATACATGTATCATTTATATCTGCCCATCTATCCAGACTGGCATCTTTAAATTCCTATTCAACCCACAGGATTTATGCTAAGCCTCCTACTTTCCACTTTTATAGTTCTATTGTCTGGCTCTCATTACTGATGATATGTTTACCTGTTTGTTCAATCCTAAAATATACATGAAACATTTAAACTTGCAAATGCATACCATGTGAAAAGCAATTTGATTAGCTGGAATTCAACGTTTTTTAAAATAATTTTTCATTTGCTTTGTCTTTCACTTCAGGTGCCTAAGTTTAAACCCAGCACCATGTTCAAAAGTCAGTAGGGTTAGTTCTTTTTTTCTCTTTCTTTGGATGAATATTTTATCTACCTAAAATGCATTTAGGGTCATCCATTTTGGCTTGTATTCCACTTTGTGTTTTTCTCCCTTTCTTGTTCATTAACTTTCTATGAATATTTGAATAAAAGCTGTTCTAAAAGCTGGATCTACACAAGTGTTATACTCAGGAATAGTTCCTTTCTGATATTTTCAGTCTCTCTTTCCTTCCTTCCTTTCTTCCTTCCTTCCTTCCTTCCTTCCTTCTTTTCCCTTGTAAGTACCAGTGTTCTTGGTTTCTGGTTCCTTCTTCTTGCAGAGTAGATAAGGGCATATTTTATTGTCTTTTTCTTGCATGAAAGTACACATTTCTTTTGCACATTCTTTTTCACTTGCCAGTGTACCTTGAAGATCACTGACAATTCACAAGCAGCTTATTCTTCCTCTTTCTTTGTACAGGAAACCTAGCACTCTGAAATGGACAAAGAAAAGTTTGTTAAGCCACTCTCCTCAATGCATTGATTAAGATGTCTCCAACAGTTTTTAATTTAGTGCTGTAACAAATAGCCTGCATGTGGCTGGATGTGTATCCTTAGGATAGGTTCTAGAAGCTGGATCGCTGTAGCAAAACATGAAGTGTTAGCTATTTCCATATTCCCACTCCATTTGGACTTCCACCATAGGAGAGAGTGACTTTTCACTACAATGTCACCCACAGAACTTGTTGTGATACTTCTACCTCTCATACTTAGATAGGTGATCATTTTCAGAGTTGTGCTGTCAGTGGAGTTGAGCCTAGAGACATACATCTGGACATCATATCACCCTCTTTCTTGTGTTATCAGCCCTCAGATTCAGGGTTTAGAGCTCCTGTTGACCAGAGAGCATAGGATCCGGCACCGTGGCACCCAGAGAGCTCTGGTTTTACGTGCTCTGTACTCAGTGCCAGCGCCTCTTGCTGGCAGGGAGCCCTGCGTGGCCCAGGAAGGCACATGGCAGGGAAGCCCAAGCCCACTGCATCCTGTGTGCGTCACTCCTCCTCCCCCTCTTCCCCCAAGGAAAAACCTTTGCAGCAGCAGAGATGAACAGAGCTGGAAGCTGAAAGCCTCCGGGTGTATGCATCCTTCTCTCAGGTTCTCTGTAGTCCAAGGAGGGTGCTAGGCTGTACTCAGCTTAAGCCTGCTGGGTGGCCCCAACAGAATTGCTAGGCACCCTCCAGGTGGAGCCTCAGTTAGCTGATGTCTAGGCACTCATACGGAAGCTTCAATGCCATAGTCCTGCAGCCAGGGCAATAGACAACAAGCTGGAAGGACATGCGTGGACTTTCATTTGTGCCAGGGACAGGCAGGGCATCCCCCACCCAGGAAACAGGAAATAAAGACAAAACATTCTATGCCATCTAAACATCCCTGCAGCGCAAGCTTCCAGGACACTGAGAGGAAGAGCTTAAGGTATGCCTGAAAAGAGGCAGTGGGCATCTAATGCTACCTCGCTAACCTGTGCCTGACTCTGGCCTCGATGCAGCCGTCACGGGACATTCCAAACGAGAGCAGGTGAACATAAGCAATGACCACATACTGCAGTCATGGGATAATTGGATGCTGGGGTCAGCAGCCTAAGGCAGGACAAATAGGAGAGCGAGGTAAAATTTGGAAGATTCAGAAAGCACGATTGAGGGGCTGGGGATACAGCTCAGTGGCACAAGCACCTGCCTGGCAAGTGCAAGGTCCTGAGTTCGATGGTTGGTACTGTAAAAAAAAAAAAAAAAAAAAAAAAAAAAGATGTGGCTGCAGTGAGATAGGTGTTGCTGTAAGTGATAAAAACCACTTTTTACATCCAAGGATTTGATAGATACCCAGTGTGACACACGAGCGCTCAGAGAAAGTGGAGAATTTCCTTGGAAGGAGAACTTAACCAACTGATTATCTTTGATTAGTTTTGAATCAAACTGGAAATTATGAATCTCTGTTTGCATAAAAAAGTTTCAACTTATTAGTCAGAACATGCTCTCAAATAAACACTGCCAAAGAGAAAGTAAAACATAGTTAATGAGGAAAGCATACAATATATTTGAAATGAGATTCTTATGCCTTGGTTTGCCAAAACAGAAAGCAGAGGTAAATTCACACCATTCTAATTTTCATTAACTAAGATGAAAAAAGAAAATGAGTGGGGCCGGCAAGATGGCTCAGCAGTCTAAAGCGCCTGCTTAGGAAAACTTAGGCAACCACAGGGACTGTGGTTCAATCTCAGGCACCACATGCTGCACCAGCCCCAACCCCAGGGCAGGCTGAGCCGGCCATAAAAAAAAAAAAAAAAAAAAAAAAAAGAGGTACAAATAGAAGACCCTTTGCATGTAATTAATTCACAGATATGAACTACAATTGGCTAGTTTCCACCCCCCTTCCTTCCCACACTTACCGTCACTCTGGGCACAGCTTTCTTTTTTGGTGCGCATAGCTATTTCTAGTCCCTCTTACTCACGGCAGCACTTTCTGTTGCATGTGGCGTTTAGGCTTTCACAACACTCCTGTGAATGGATACTGGGCTATTTCCATGCTTCAAAGGTACAAGTAGTGGGGCCCGGCGGGATGGCTCAGTGGTCTAAAGCCCGTGCTTGGGAAAGCTTGGGCGGCTTCAGGGACCACGGTTCGATCCCTGGCACCACATGCTGCACCAGCCCTGCCCTGAGGGCAGGCTGAGCCGGCCATAGAAATGATTGAATAAACAAATAAAGGTTCTGAAGCAAGAAAAAAAAATAAATTATTAAAAATAAAATAAAATAAAAATGTTAAAAAGAAAAGGTACAAGTAGTGTTGCCCTGGGCATTCGAGGCTTTCTCTGTGTCTGCATGTTTATCTCTCTCTCTCTCTCTCTGTCTGTCTCTTATCTCTATCTCCATCTCTATCTCCACCTACCTCTCTGTCTCTCTTCCTCTCTATCTCTATCTCTATCTCTATCTCTGTCTATCTCTATGTCTATATAACTATTAAGATTTGTGTTTCTTTTTTCAATGCAGCAATAAGTAAGAACAATTTCTGGGAACATAAGACAGCAAGATTATAAGTTTGAGCCCAGCCAGAGCAACTTAGCCACTTAGCATGACCCTATCTGAAAAAGCTTAACAAAAAAAAAAAAAAAAAAGAGGGTTAGGGGTGTAGTTCAGTGTGAAGGTTCTGAGCTCAATCCCTAGAACCAAGCCTAAGCACACACACACACACTACTACCACCACAAGAACAACAACAACAAAACCCCCCAAAAGAACAATTTCTAACATTTTGAGTCATTTCCAGGTCAAAACCTGTGTGCATTTCAGTTCTTCATGGTTACTGCTAATAGCACTAATATGTTACCAATTGACGTTGCCATCAGCATTCTATAAGTGTACCTATTCCCTCGGAGCAGGGCACACAAAATATGTTTACAACAGATAGAAAAATGCCCACGTCTCCATGCTGGCACAGCTCTGCTTCAGATCACACTCCTCCTACTTAACTGACCTGCCTGAACATTTTCCTACATGAAATGCTGTCTATCAGTTGTTGGCTACGGTATTTACACGTAGCTCCTTGTTGAGTTGCCAAGACGCTTTGTGCAAGACGGATGTTGACTCGTCGTTGCAGATGTAAGAACGAACCATTCAGAGGGTTGTGCGGTCAAACCAATCAGATTTTCTATTCGAGTTGTTATTTATTTTAAAGTCTCATTCCAAAAGGATCTTCCTCATCCAAGCAATATAGCAGTTTCTTTGTCTTCCTAATTTGCAGACACTTATTGTTTTTTAATTCAGTTATTAATTGCTTTAAAATGTACAGTGTGAGAAAGGGAGTGAAACTTTTTTTCACAGTTTTCCCCAAAGAGAGTTAAATTTCTATGCAATCAAAAAATCACAATAAAAAGGGTCGGTAGATCTAGCCACACATATTTAATGCCTTTTATTTCATCAGTACAACCAGCAAAATGTCAGCGAAAACCAAAGTATGGAAAATACCTGCTCTAAACAAGAGAATGACTGCTTTTAACAATCAGAAAAAAGTTCATATGCATATGATGATTATGAAATAAGTTACTTTTTTGCTCACACAGTTTGAATGATGGGCAAGTGGAGGCTCGTGCCGATCTCCCTGTGGGCTGAGGAATGACTTTTGTCCCTAGGTCTGGTGCCCATCTGAACAGCCCTAGTGATTTTTTTTCCCTCTGGGGACCAATTCTGTCCGGAACGCCAGCCCTGATCAGGTTGGCCTCGCTGTCCCCTGGTCCTGGCTCCCTCCTGCTAGGCTGTGCTGTGCTGTCGGCCTGCTCGCTGCCTGATGGTCAGTAGGCTCTGGCCAGCTCCTGCCTCACCTCCCCAGGGCTGAGCGCTCGCAGACTGGTAAGGAAAAGGATCAGCGCGTGAGACTGCAGCTGAGCCCAGCTGGGGGAACTTAATTCCAGGCCTGGCCTCACTCAGGCCTCCCTTGGCGTCAGTGAGGAGTAGGGGGTCTCACCCTTTCCTCTCTGAGAGTATGGATGAGCTGAAGGAGAATCAGAGGGGGCAGTGAGCACAGGCTGCTGTCCTCTGAGCACTACTGGGCATCGCCACTGGATCTGCAAAAGACATAAAAACTGGACAAAGGGCCTTGAGAAATTAGACTGGTACAGGTGTGACGTCCACAAGGAGGCCGAACTGAACAGACAGCCGTTGACTTAGATGGCGGTAAATGAAAGCGGACGGAGAACAGTCCTCTGGTCTCAAAGCAAACTTTACATTTCTGGGCACGATGTGGTAAGCACCAGCATCTTACTGGTTTTCAGTAAACTCACTTAAAGGATGGTATCGAGCCCCGACTCTACGCCCTGCAGACACCAAAGAACAAACCAGCACCAATGCCAGTCCTCACAGAGTGTCAACGATCTCCTCGGGTGTCAGCCTCCCAAAGACCACCAGCCCATCCACACACGCCCCAGTGTGGGCGGGCAGCAGGTGGCTTGGGGGAAGTAGCGGGATATCTGATTCACAGATTCTCAGGGCTCCCCCGTGTCTGCCTGGCATTGCAGAAGGCCCTGTGAGCCCTCTGAGAACTCCAAGGCACACCCGCATCTTTCTTCCTTTAGCTCCAAAATACTTAAAAAGTTATGAAACATTGCTCTGATAAATACAGATGCAATTACTCTCAAGAGCGCCACCCAGCGATGAGGACCGTGAATGTCACTGCAGGTACACTTCTAACTAGGGTAGACACTCATTCCCCAGAACACTGCCTACAGTAACAAGAGTATAAATCTACTGAAACACGTGTGCACGCACAAGCTAGGGCAGCGTTGTACCTGCACGCTATCATTTACCTTGCCTTTGCTCACTTAAGGAGGCAGCAGTTGATAATCTACACTCACTGTGCTCTAGGCTCTGCGGCATCATTTTTAATGCCTCTTTATGATAACCCTTACCACCTTGGGTATCCATCAAAGCCTTCCTCACAGGGGAGCACAATTTTTCACAAATGTGGCTTTGCCCCAGCTTTGTGTTTACTCAGGACCGATACCATATGCTGGAATGTTCCTGACCCTAGCAGAACGTCTGCTGTGTAGCAATATTAATGGCCAGCAATTACTGAGCAGTTACTCTGTGCTGGCTTCTCTGAGGGCCTCCTAAAGGGACGCCTCCATGGGCAAGGAGCGTGCCTGGTGGCCAGGTCTGGGCTGCTAGCATCATCTTCTCCTCAAAGGAAACAGAGCTCTGTGGGGCAATGAGTGATTGTAGGGCTGGGCAGAAAGTATATGAGATAAGCCTAGAGCATCTTGTAGTGTCAGAGGGTCACGCAGTGCTTCAAAAGCAAACTGACAGTGATTTGTTAAAGGGATACAGGGACCAAATGATAGAGCTCTCAATGCCCACAGTGGGAATAATTTGAATAGTAAATAATGCATTGGGTTGTAGCTTAAAAGTATATATAAAAAAAGGGCTGGGGAGATAGCTCAGTAGTATGAGAGCTTGTCTAGCAAGCACAAGGTCCTGAGTTCAATCTCTGGTACCAAAAATGAAAAAAAAAAGTATAAAAGAAAGATACTTGGGTCCCTACTAACATAAAGAAAAGATGCACTAAACACATGAACAGGGAAGAAGACAGGCTTTCTGTGCGGAGGAACTCCAATAGTGTGCTTAGATTTTCTGCCCATAAGGATTGAGAGTGTCACTCCTCTTCTCTGTGGGTGGCATCTGGTTACTTCCTTCCATGAGTACAAAGCCGAGGCAAAGAGAGGGCCACTGCACAACGGAAAGGCTGTGCATGCTGTCAAGGTCAACATCAGCAGTCAGGAGTCCTACTGCCCACGGGTCCTGCTGGTGTGATGGCCTGAGACGGCTGCCCCAGAGCCCAGAGCTCCAACCTGAGCATTAGAAAGATACCACGCAATCCCAAATTAAGAGGCTTCCTGTGAGATTTGCAGCCTGTCGTCCTGCAAACTTTCACTGAATGAAATGTGGAATTCTGGGACAGAGAAAGGGCATCAGAAAAAGGCTATTAAGTAGGGCTTTGGTTAATGCATGGCACTGTGTCAGCCTGGTCACCACCTGTGCCAACCCTACCACACCCATGTGGACAGCACCCAGAGGGCACTGGGCGAAGTTGTCCTCCGGACTATGTGCGGCTTCCCATGAAATGCTGCTAAACAAAAATTTTAAATAAAAGTTTACTTGACAAAGTCTCTACCTACTACTCACACAGCCTACAGCCTTGTCATGTTCTGCATGGAGGACTTGGGTAGTGCAGGCTACAGAGCCGGTCCAGACCACGCAGGGGGCTAGGCCAAGCCGGGACAGGAGCACCAGGTCCAGAGCCATTCTCCCAAGGGCACCACTCTGGATGTTTTCAGGGCAGAGCAGTGAGGATGTGAGCGCTCTTCATGATCGGCTCATCACCCCCAGCGATGTGTAGACTCTCAGAATCCGACTGGGGCCTCCAGCTGTGGCGGAGGTTAAGCTAAAAATACACCTACCAGAAAGTGGGAGGGTGAAAAAGTGGAAATGAAGTTGTTTTCTCTCATAAATTAATATGCAATAACGAGTAACTTAATCATGCTTTGGGTTTAACAACTTTGCGAGTTGCCATAGTAACCCAGAAGAGGCCTTTAAAAATACATTCTGTTTGACCTTATTGCCTTTGACGAGTAAGTCAGGTCCGGGCTGGGGTTAATGTCCATTCCAGGACTGGCCACCAGAGGGCGTGCCTCACTCTTCGTTGGTTGTCAAGCTGGTAGGCCAAGCAGCGATGCTCCCACTTGTTTTAGAACCAAATGGGAGAAGGAGAAAGGTCGAGCTGTACTCTAGCCTCCCTCCCAAAGAGAGTCACTCCCTCTGGGCTACGTTTCCCAAGGACGTAGTGAGGACACTCACCTGCCCCTAGCTTTTGAAGCTTAGCCATCCTGAGGTTGGCCAGGCATTGTCAAGCAGGCAGGGACAAAGTGATCCTTCTCCGGGGCCCCCTCCATGGGTGGCTAGCTCTTTGCTTTAGCTCACTCGCGCTGTGGCCAGGTATACCGGGATGGATGTGGCCACAGGGCTTTATTTCAGAGGACAGATACAGCCTCTAGGCCCAGCTGCTTCTGAGCAGACCCCACCTGGGCGGAGGCCTGTGTGTCTCTGCCCAGCTCCTCCAGCAGTCACCACCAGGAGGAGGGCATGGTCTCCCCAGTATGCCATGCACATTCTAGAGACAGCCGTGCAGTAGAGAGAACGGGGCGCTGGAGAGGCGCTGTGAGGGAGGCTTCCCCAGCAAGGCCCGTCCGTGCCTCTCTTGCGAAGGGAGGCAAAGCCGTGCCGCACTGTCGTCAGCACCAGAACGGCCAAGCAAAGACCGCGCCTTCTGCGCCTTCCCTTCCTATGTCTCACAGGCCGATCTGAAGTTCCCTTTCGTGGCTGCAGCGACCTGCTCTCACCTGCTCTGAGCCCTGTGCGCTTCCTGTCCGCCTGTGCTTGCAGTTGCGGTAGCCCCACCCACGCGCCTCGGCCGGGAGCAGGTACCTCCCACACGTGCACCGCTCCCCATTTCTGCTCGGGCGCTCTCCATTTCTACCCACAGCCCCTCGTGGTTAGCAAGACAGGCCTCTAGCAGCCCGGGATGAATGGTGACAAATACCCTGCCTTCTTCACACTGAGCTCTGAGAATTGTTTCTTTCCAAGGAACCATTTGCCACTGTGATGAGACCTTCCTTGGAACTTTATATTTCTATGCCTAATATTATAATTCATGTATCAACATTGATGTTTGGCTTCAACAGCTATGGGGTATGTGTAGGTAATGAAAAGCACCAGATAGATAGCATGCTTTATTTATGTGTAGTAAATATTTAAAGACTCCCATGTGTTTTGATTGGAAAATGCACATTACTAGACAATTTAGTTTCAAAGGTTTCTCTTAATGTAAGATTTACTAAGATATATGAGGTGGTCGAGGTGGAGTGATTGGTTGTATGTGAAGGTCCTGAGCGATACACTCTTGGCCCTGCCAGCTGACTGCCGACCCCAATCTCATCTATGCATCGGTTCTTCTCTGTTTATCATTAAGATACAGGGATTTGCTCTGCATGAACTAGCAGTTATGTAACACTGCTGGAGAGGAACAGGGCAGCTTAGGTGCTTCCATTATTTTAGAGCAGGGGGGACGGCAGGTAGGGTCCTCAGGACAGGATTAACTCAGCCCCGCAGGGGATAGTGGGTGTAGTTACCGACACAGCCGCTAGATGGCGCATTCTGAGGCTGCGCAGCAGTGCAGAGGGTCTTGGAGTCTTGGGAGACTTGTGCATCTTGCTAGTGATGGTGGCGGGCTTTGGTGTGGTAATTGAAAACAGGATGTCTAGGCTCCCTGAGGGAGACCAGTGACTTGGAAGAGTTGCTTTGCATTTTCTTTTTTAGTGCTGCCTCAGCACTTGCCACAACTGGGCCTATCCCTGTGGAGTAAAGCACCCTGTAAGAGGCTATAACTTATAGGGAGGGAAGGGCTGGATAGAAGGGGCATGAGTTCCAGGAGGGCAGGAAAGCAGATGCATTTAACTGGAGCTCAGGTACCCGTGACGGGCACCTCTTGCCCATGAGCTTGTCTGAGTCCTAAGCCCTAGACAAATGGAAGCAAGGTTATTTATTTATTTATTTATTTATTATTTATTTATTTATTTTGTGGGTCCGGGGTTCAAACTCACAATCTTGCACTTGCCAGGCAGGCACTGGTGCCACGGAGCCATCTCGCTGGCCCCCAAATGGTTTGCTATAAGAAACACCCTTTCCCGAGCCTCCTCCTGCTTCCCGTGTTGGTTGTAGACATAACAACTTGCAGGTACTGGATTGGAAGTCATGGCTCTGTGGTGGGTCCAACTGGGTGGCTGGGGAGGGATAAAGGATTTTCCCTGGGGTGGGGCCTGAAAAGCTAGGAGTGGACAGAGAGCCTAGCATACTTCATGGGGACAGGCACAGTTGTGGCATGCCTCTGGTAAGCCTAGCACGGTGCAGACCTTCTCTCTATCCATGGCTTTTAGGGTTATCTTCCCCAAGCAGGGCCACAGGTGATGGAGGCGACAGCTAGCACCTCAGAAGTTTTCTAAAATTCAGTCCTGAATTTGGGAACTGGGAAACTTATTAATGCAGCCTGTCAGGAGAAACTGCCGGGATATGCATATGCACAGCTGATTTCTGGAACTTATCTTGGCAAATGAGACCTCCAATCTGTTCAGGGAGCTCTGTCTTCAAATCTTGCTGGATGAAAACACAAAATACAGGAGAGTCTGTGGTCATCTCAGCTAGGCCAGGCCTGTGGCTGCACCAGGCCTGGCAGTGGGAAAAACTGCTCGTTGGGGGAAGGGGTTGCGATCTAATGTTGCCTTTTCTTTTTCTACATGCTAAGGAGGTTTAGTCTGCTTGCAAATACGCTCCCCTCCCCCCACTTCTGGGAACCTATAGCAGGTCTCTGCTGCTAATTTCTGATCCAATACAAACTATTCACAACCAGCGGTCCCCAGGCGGCCAGGCTGGCATTTGACATTCACTTGGAAGACAAAGCAAGGTAGTCAGGTGTGCCTCTAGACCTTAGCAAGGGGAGCTGCATTGTGTCACTTCCCACTAGGCCCAGGAAGTCACTGTCTGGAGGAGAGTGGCCATCTGCTGTCCTTGGCCCCCACCGAAAACTGCCGTATAATTATGGTCTTGCTAGTCTTTGTACAGTTCTCAGCTTCCGGTAAATATTAATGGGCTCTTTTTATTCATTGAGCTTATGTTTTTGAAAGATGGCCTCAGACAAAAAGATCATATCTGTATGTTGTGCTTTAATTTATTTTCACCTTTTTTTCTCCTTTGGAGACCCCTAGTGTATCATCACTTTGTTTACCACAAATTAAACCGGGGCTGATTGTTTACTAGACTGTGGGCCCCTGTGCATTGCTCGCACACTTTTTTTATTTTTTTATTTTTATAATAATCACGACCTGGGATTCATTTGCAAGAGGCCCTAATCTGCATGAGAATTATACAATTAACTTTTGATTAACCACCTAGTTCTTTTGGAAACCACAGTGTGTAGGATACTCTGCATTTAAATAATTTTCCTTAAATTGGGAGCAGGCCTTCCATTAAGCTGGTGAGTTTGACTAAACAACAACACTTGCAGACAATCGGGGTCAAAACAATAGGCAAGAAGGCAGGGCTCGAATGTCATCTTTAAATATAACAGTGGAGATAAAGGCCCCCAGATTGCGCCTTATCAAAACACAAAAAAATCAAAGCGCTCTCTTGTCTACGGCAAAATGCGGAGGCCCCAGTGATGTCTGCGGACCATTGTCTGGCCCGAGGCCACAGCAGGATTTGCATTCAGGGGGCCCGTCTAACACACATTACATCACGTAGGGTCTTTATCTCTGAGTCTGACAATAATTATCGGGAAGAATATACTCAGAATGACTTTTTTGTGATTTTTTATGCTTCCTCAACACAAGGAAGGGGAGATAACAGCATTAGGAGGACGGGAGTCTCTTGGAGGACTCTCCCAGGAGCTGGGCCTTCGATTAAATTCACTATGCCGCTGCGGTGCTGCTGAACAAGTGGGAAGAAAGCAGGCAATTCTTTTATATAGGGTAATAATAGTCCGGAACACAGCCCTCAGTGAGAGATAAGATCCATTGTGGAACAAACAAAGGAGCCAGTACTCCATCACTGGGAGAATATCTATGAGCAAAGTCTTCACTCTTCTGTCTCCTTGCTCGCACCTTGCACCTGCTCTGCACAATGGCCACTGTGCAGGCTCCGAGGGGAGGCCCTGGAAGTCCCAGGTCCACAGGAGCCCAGGGAATGTGGCCTGTTTGTCTCGGGGCTCTGTGAGGGCCCACTTAGGACTTTCTGAAGTCAAGGTCATGCCCTTAGTTCTGAGAGTCACACGTCGGTGTGCTCCTAAACTCTTCCAGGAGAGACCTTGCTGTTAGCTCCTGGGGCCCAGGAGATTTGACAGCTGAGGAATGAGAAAGAAGCCGTCCCGTCCCATCCCGTCCCGTCCCGTCACGTCCTGTCCCGTCCCGTCCCATCCCGTCCCGTCCCGTCCTGTCCTGTGGGGCCTTTCCAGGCCTCTGCAGTCCACAGATATTCATTTTTCCCTCTAGGAATCACTAGTATACCTGCTTCTTTCTCCTTGTAGGAAAAGGTAAGGACCCTCTGCAATCCAAACCGGGTTTAAATACTGATGGAATGTCCCCTATGAAAATAAAGGTCAAAGTTTTGAGTGAGTTTTTCCTCTAAAGCCTTTTGCATGCAGAATCTATGAGACCATACTTCAGTTTTGTGTCTTACTCCCTGTATTCCTGGTCAGTGCCCTGGTGGTGGATTTCTTGTTGTATTCCCTAGTATCAGAGGGTGAAAGATACAGGGATCTGATAGTGAATCTTCTGGTTTAGTTTAGAACAGAATGCTGTTTAGATTGTGCACCGGAACCGAACAGAATCATCATTGTGGTCTGTGTTTTTGTTGCGCACGCTCAGCTTTTGTGCATCAGGCATGGAAACACCCAGACTTCCTGGGTTACAGGGGCTGGGAGGCTCCCCAGGGTGTGCTGACTGGGGCTCCAGGCTGCAGTGTTGGGCCAGGGCGGGGTTTCACAGGCAAGTTCTGTGGAACAGCAGGGTCCAAATGCACAGAGGAGAACATGAGGGGCCAGCGTGCAGGACTTCAGCCAGGTGTGTCAAGGGGCCCTGCAGCCCTTGACCCGGAGCCTGCGTAGTGGAAGTCCATGAGGGCAGGGACGTGAGGAGCAGAGAGCCCTACAGGACATGCAGTATGACCGGCTGACTTGTAGGAAAGCCTAGAGGAAGCAAGCGGAGGTCTTGGCTTTCCTCAGACCTTCTCTGTGGCCTCTGGAGGGCCACTCTCTTCCCTGAGGCTCCGTTTCTCCTTGGTAACTCCCATGGTTTCTCCTGGGGAGCATGGACCAGTGCAAGTGGACCAGGGCCCACAGTCCTTGGGGTCTCGCATTGGCACAAAAGACGTGTAACCGGGGTTTGGAGGTGGAAGAGCTAGTACCCACCATGGAAACCTCATCCTAAACCTGATAGCTGGATCTAAAGAGCCAGCCCCACGGTGCAGAGACCTTGCCGGCCTGACGCACAACACTGGTGCCTTGGCACCTGCCCCTGGCCAGTCTCCTCTGTTCACTGATCTGGCCCTCAAGTCTTTGCGCTTCTGTGGGTGTCAGGTGAAAGGCAGCCCTGCGCCACCAGGATGGAGGCCTCGTCTCAGCATGGCCACTGTGGTTGGCTTGAGGGAGGAGGCAAGCCCACCCCGAATGCCTTTTCCACTGCCACTAGAGGAAGAAGGGCCTCAGGTGTCGGGGGACAAGTGTGACCCTGAGCCTGCTTTGGTCCTACTTGCATTTTTTGATTTTCACAGGTTCACAAAATTCTTTTCAACAGGAAGGGGTCCCTGAAGTCATCTGCACTCCTCTCTCCTGCCCCTAGTAACTTTTTGCAGCCAGGATCTCCCTTTCCTCCCCAAGGAGTGACTCATCCAGTTATAGTCCATGTGAGTATGGTAACAAAACACCATACACTGAGTAGCTTATAAACAAAGAACTTCATTTCTCACACTCCTGAAGGCTGAAAGTCCAAGACAGGGTCAGCTGCACTGGCACACCAGGAAGAGTGCCCGCTTCCGGGGTCAAAGACGGGGTCTTCTGGCTGTGTCTTCACCTGTCAAAGTGTGAGGTAGCTCTGTGTGGACAGTCATAGGGTACTAACTCAGTTCTGGAGGAAGCCAGCCTTACACCCTAATCTCATCTCCGAAGCCGCACCTCCAAGTCGCACCACACTGAAGGACATTCAGACCACGGAAGGCCCTTGTACTGACCAGACAGGACCTTCAGGCCTTCTGCAGATGGGTAATATCTGGCCGTGGAGTCTCATCCCGCTGTTGCACAGAGGCGAGGCATCCAGTACAGAGATGATCGGCAGCTATACTTATGAAATGACCACGTGGCAAGTAATGGTGTTAGATTTTTCCAAATCTTACTAGGCGTGGCCTTAACATTGTAGCATTCAGAGAAATACAATGTTTGAAACAAACTCAATACAGTATGCCATTTGGATTTTTGGCTCGTGGGCATTGGGGTTAATGCTCCTATCAGCTCTTCATGAGTAATGCAGGGCAAAGTATTTTCAGGCCCTCCCACATCCTGCAGCCTGGTGTGTTTGCAAGTGAGGACTGTGCGAGTATTACTTGGTCTGGAGTTTTTATCTTGGGATGTCTTGAACAGGGGAAACAAGGGCCACTGAGGAAATAGATGCTACCATGTTGTCTTGCTAGTGAATGTAACTGGCCAGGGGTAGCTGGGGAGCACCCGACAGACTTGGCTTTGTCTTTCCTGGTTAGGGGGTCAGTTCTCATGCCCTAGATGGGTGTAGATACTCACAGAGGAGTCTGCTATGGCTGGTACTGAGACTATAATTAAAAAAGGACTTTGCAGATGGATTCTTTTAACTAGTCTCTATCTTATATTATAAAAAGTGAAAAAATATAGGAAGGGCAAATTGGAGAGTGGGAAGATTACAGTAATATAGCTTCTTAGCTAATTGATTAGCAATTATGGCTGGTAATATTGTTCATTTTAATTGTGTTTAATCTCTATTTTGGTAATAAAGATTATTGTTTTGGATTATGACTTTATCCTACTATACTAATTATTAACTTGTGAAATTAAAGTGCATATTTTCACATCCTGAAAAAAAACCAGTCTACACCATGTCCTTATATAATAGCTTCCTTTTCTGAGAAGCTGGGTATTTGCAGGCTGTTCATTCCTGAGCATCTTGGTCTGCATTTGAGCAAGTGGAGTAAGTGATTCTTGGGTCTATTGATCAGGAGATGCAGGCTTTAAAAAAGAAATCCTGTTTTTCAGGGAACAAAAGAAACTGAAAATATTGCCAGAAGTAAATCTGAGCAAAGAGCATAAGTACATTTGCATGGATTTGCACAGAAAATGGGTTTTAAATGCTGAAGGATTTATACACGTAGAGCTGTCCCTGTACATGTCGACTGGGTTTTATCAGCCTCAGGCCCCTGTGCATTGGCTATGCTGGGTGCAGGACTTGCTGTTCTCCTCCTCTGACAGGCCACATTGTTTGACTTAAATCAGCATGCTCCAGCCCTTTCCAGAAGCTTCTTGCATCCAGGACCCCACCTTGCAGATCCCTCCCTCCCCGACTTCTCTTCCCGAGCATGCTGGGATGGCCACAGCCATGGGCATCTCTGAGGATCACCTGATCACATTCAGAGCTGAGAATATCTTCAGCCACACCCACCTCACTTCAAATCCTGCCTTCTCCTGAACACCCATCCCGTCTATGCTGAGGCCATTATGAGCAAACAGAAGTGAACTGATGTCTTTTCTCTTTGCTAATACAGCTCAAGCATTGGAAAACTTTCTTTGAAAAGTAGGCCAGGTATTAAGTACTTCAACTGTGGTCAGTCCCCGTGGCAACTACTGGAATCCACTGTCCCCGCAGGAAAGCAGCCACGGACAGGACATAGCTGAAGCAGAGGAGCAGGTGGCCACACCAGCCCCGCAAACAGACCTGGAAGGTGCAGTTTGCTGACTCTGCCACAGATCTTTGCAAAATGACATATAAGCATTGTTTTTATTTTAAACATTTAGTTATTTATTTGGTACAGGATCTTACTACACAGCTCAGACTTGTAGTGATCCTCTTGTCTCAGCCCTACTAGAGCTGGATTATAGGTGTACACCACCAGGCCTGGTTTCAATGGCTGGCTTGGCATGGGACTGGCATGTCAAGCGCTGCCAGGGATTGAACTCGGTCCTTGTGCTTGCCAGGCAGGCACTTAGACGGCCGAGCTATCTCCCCTGCTCCATAGAAGTGTTCTTAATTTAATGTTACAGTGGCAAAATTTGCCTTTGTTAATCAAATTTATTTTTGCATATAATGTTAACAGTTGAATAATATATTAGTCCAAATATGTTTTGTTATTTTATTTACGGAAAGACTGTCAATGTATGATTTCAGTACTGGTACACAAGAGGGTTACCAGGCCACAGAAAATTCTTGAAAGAGAAAGACTTTTCTAACATCAGGAAGCAATGTGAGATATTACAGAACTCTAGCTGGCAGGTCTTCCTAAGCCTATATTACCTTATAATAATGGTGTCGATGACATTCCCTAAAGTTGATCAATGCTATCTGGGATCCACACAGGGCTTCACTGCCTAGGAAGTTTTCTTGTAGGTTGTAGCGTCCAGATCCCTCCTGGCAGCATGAAGCGAACTTATCTCCATGGAGCCCAGCAGCACGGAGGGACCGCACCTCAAAGTCTCATATGCAGGAGGTGAGGGCCGGCCTGTAACAGACCCGATCTGACTCCTGCCCTTCATGTCACAGCTCGCTTTCCACCAAGTGGCTGAGATGCTCACCAGAGTGACCGTCACTATGTGCAGTCCCAGTGAACTTACCTCTAGCGCAGTGTGGCTGAAATGTGTCCCCAAGACACCACTAACCCTTGCCATGTCACAAACTCAGTCTGCACATTTTAGTGGCAGTTTCTTACTGAATATCTCCTCCACAGCTGCCCGGGTGATAGCTCTCTTAACTGTCGCCCCCAAAGCTGGCACCTTATGGCATCTGTTCTATTGCCTCTCACTGTGTGCGTCTGGACCACCCTGTGGCTCCCGGCCCTCGGTCTCTTGCGCATCTTTGTATTTCTCAGAGAAATGTGCAACAGGTGGGTATCACAGACCCTGACGGGAGAACACGGAGTTAGACAGACATGATCAAGACGCAGTACGTATGTGTACCAGTTCCCCCAGATGAATGCAATTGTTATGTATCGCAAAGATATACCAGCAATAAAAACGGCATAAAAAATAGACTAAGGAGGCTTAAGTGGCCTTCTTTACTTCTCATGTTTTAAAAAAGGAATGGCACTTGAGTGCAGTTCTCTCCCCCTGCAGAGGATCAGAGCATTTCCTCTTCGGAGCAATGAGCCACTTGAATGGAGGCTTTGCAAAGAGTACCCGGAGGGGAGACTGGCGCGGATGCCAGCCATCGGAGCGTCAGGAAGGAGGCGGCGCGCTCTGCCCCGAGCCTTCCTCTAACCGTGGAATTACAAATGAATCACGTTCCTAATAAATGTAATCCTGCAAACTCTCTGAATGGAGAGTGCTGGGAGCAGGGGCTGGCAGGCGTGGGCACTTGGGCGGGAGCTCTGCCCAAGGCCCTCGCAAGCCAAGAGTCGCCTTCCTCCCCTGAAATGTGGCATGTGGCAGGACGCGTTGCGTGCCCTTGGAAAGCTGCGCACGTTGCTTTTGTTTGGGCAATTTGCATTTGTTAGACAGTGCCTAAATGTGCAGAATCCAGGCGCTAAACACATTTTGGAGACATTTTTGGAGAGCATGGCATTACCGTAGGCTCTCACACGACAGGGTCTGAGCTGAGGGTAGTGACCTCTCCAAATATCCTGGTCAGGGACTCACCCCTATTTGGAAGAATCCTTTGATTTATTTTGCTCAGCACTTGTGCCAGAACCAACTGTATTACAGGCCATCTAATTGAAAGTTGGCAGCAGACAGCCCGGATCAAAGGCAGCCCGAGCCCAGACCTCGGATCCCAGGCCAGTGGGCACTTAGCGTGGCTCGGAAGCAAAGCGTCCCGGTCTCTTTCCAGCAACTCCTGCCAAGGCTGCTGCCTCAGCATCCCCACTGGCTGATCCAGGGGCTGCTCCGC
>PVJA010038353.1:0-19563 GCA_004027025.1 Myocastor coypus
TTGTTTGATCAAGCTTATGTACCTATATGTATTAATCTAAACTGATCTGATGATGAAAATATGTAATATAACTCGTGTTAAATTTAAACAATAAAAAAGGAAAAAAAATAAAATAAAGCTTGTTTCAGCTTACCTTAAGTTTCTGTATTAAGAAATCTTAAATTTTCATCAGTAGTCAGAGTTCACCTGCCCTTGCTACAAAGTCTAAGTGTGTTTCTTTTTATAAAGTTAAAAGAGTAACTATTTCCAGCAGGTGGAATTAGTAATAAGTATTTTAAGGAATCAAAACCTAGGCTCTGCTGACCTCAGACACTGGAAGGGAAGAAAAGCCTGGGTCCAACAAACAGGTTTTTTAAAGCGGCCCCAAGAAGGCAGATTGTCCCAAGATCCCACTTTCAGGCTCTGAATGGTTACATCCACTGACCACAGGAAGTGACATCGGATAGACTCACAGTGCAAGTCTACTGAGAACAAGGTAGAAACTGGGGACTTCTAGGTCCCACCCAGACCTGCAGAATCAGAGCAAGATCCCCTGGTGACTCACACACCGACCGAAGTCGACAAGTGCATTGTAGTGAGAACTTTGAAGGAAGAAATCAGTAGAAATAGGCTAAGAGGCACTTCCTGCCCCCAGAGCCTTCTCAGGACTCTCATTTCCGCCGGAGGCTCACACTGAGGCTGGGAGAGCCACTCTCTCCACAGACACTGCCAAGGGCTTCCAGAACTCCTCTCCTGAGAGTAGGAATGAGGTTATCAGCACTGCCTCGACTGAGGCCACAACAAGTAATGCCTGGAAAGGAGCAAGGTCATCTCATTGTCAAGCAAGAGCCCTAACAGATGGGACATGACCTTGGAGGCTGCCCTCATCCTCTCTGCTCCTCTCCACCAGAAAGTGGATGTAGCCTGCATCTGTGCTCTGAGGCTGCATTTATTCAGCCCTTGATAGGACAGGGGGCAAGAGCCCTGAGACTGCTGTTTGGCGAAAGGACTTTGGGGTCAGGCAGGCCTGCCAGGAAGTCCTGCTCCATTGCTATTTAATAAGAGCGTGGGCTTGTTTCCTTATTTACAGAAGAGAAACTAAATTACAGCTGAGCACTAATTCATTCACCAGTTATTTACTGGGTGCCAACCATACGCTTAGAGACAAGTGCAGAAATCAACTGGCCACTGGGAAGGCTCTCACTAAGGAATGGCCAGTGCAGACACAGGCAGCCTGGCATGCTGCTGTTTCCCTGTGAGCTCCACCTGAATCACACTTGAAGCCTCGGGTGTAGCTACCTGGAAGTAGTGTTCGACTCAGGGCTGACCTCTGAAGAGGATGGGTCAGGGGAAGGGACATAAAGAGTTGCACAAGGCCGGGGGTGAAAGTAAAAAAAAAAAAAAAAAAAAAAAAAGCTCAGAAGGGGCTTGCAGGCCACATTTGCAGGCTTGGACTTCATCCTGGGCACAGTGGGACCCCTGAAGGTTTGAAGGTCTTGAACCAAAATGCGACACAATAAGCTGGCCATCTGATAAGCTACAATGAGCACATCCAAAAGCATTCAGTTCTTTCCTTCTGTCTCCTGCAGGGCACCAATCACAGCATTCTGAAGCCACTGTGCAAGCAAATCAACCCACTCAGAAGAATAGATTCTTGGGCCTGGCAGGATGGCTCAGTGGTCTAACGCGCCTGCTTAGGAAAGCTTGGGTGGCTGCAGGGACCACGGTTCGATCCCTGGCACCACATGCTGCGCCAGCCCTGCCCTCAGGGCAGGCTGAGCTGGCCATAAAAATAAATAAAGAAACAAACAAAGTCCTGAAACAAGGAGAAAAAAAAAAAAAAAACAGATTCTCCCCTCCTCTCTAGCAGCAGAGTTGGAGCATGTGCTCTCCAATTCCTACACCAGGAAGGGTGGAACCCAGCAGAAGGGCTCATCCATGCCCTCCTTTCTCTGCCACAAGAAACAACCAAGGCTGCATGTGCCTAACCAAAAACATGGCAAGGGAGGCAGGGCTATCCCCCCCACCGTGAGTGTGGGAATCTAGGCATTTTCTCTATTACTGATTTCCACTTTCGAACTCCCCTGTTTCAAGTTCCCTAACATTTATTTCCCACAGTTGAGAGCTTTATAAACCACACAGAGATTATGCTGGGATGTGCAAGTCCTTTAAGTGCGAATATTCCTTTGAGAATCACTAAAAAGCAGCTGCCAGGAGCACTGCTGTTCAGAATTCTGTGGAAGGAAATGCAGAGAAGCTTCCTAATGTGAAAATAGCCTCTCATCTATTGTGTAATAAGACACCACATACCGTTAAAGCTTTTATTCTTTCTTTTGTATTTTCGCCAGAAAATAACACACTTTCTCCATTGTAGGCAGTGGAGTAACACCTGTGTCTTAATTCTCTATTCTATAAACATCCCATAATCACAAAAACAAAAAACCTACAACTTGTCTAAGTAGAATTTGCTATGTACTTTATTTTACTTCATTTTATTTTATTTATTTATTTTTTCTTTTTCCGGGACAGGGGTTCAAACTCACAACCTTGCACTTGCCAGGCAGGCACTTGTGCCACGGAGGTATTTCCCCAGCCCCTTTACTTCATTTTAGCTTGGAATAAAGTAATTATTTTGTTGGCCAAAACAAAGGAGATGGCGGGGCAGAAAGAGAGAAACCTATGAGTGTGGTTCTCCCCATTTTAATGACCCAGCAACCACATTACTCCTAGGCACTCCTCCAACATACACTGGCCCTCGCCGTGAAGTCTTTTTCCTCTGTCCTAACTAATCGTCGTCACACGGCAGTTGCACTCACCTGAGCATCTTGTTCCACTTGATTTTCATCAATTCCAACATCAGAGTCTCTGTTTGCCTGCAAAAGAAAATATATGACATTACTGAATTATGCTGCACCCTCCTTCTGACGACTGTGGACATAAAGCTTTTACTTCTAGCAACATTATGTATGCTTCTTCTAAGAGCCTATCAGGCTCACACTATCCCAACTCCAAAACTAATCCAACTCCTCTGATTTTAAATTCTATGGAAGGGGATAATATGTGATGTTGTCAAAAACAAGTGTATGCATAAAAATAAATTCACATAAGCATCAGGAAGCACAGGCAACATTCTGACAGTACAGTAAGCATCAGCAAGTACCAGAAACTGTGAAAAGAGATTTTAAATGGCTGTACATTAACAGTCAGGGCAGTCCAACCTCAGTCTTTAGTCAAACATGACTTGTCTCCACCCAATACCTGAAGGAGGACCACCAACATCCTCTGGTAGTGCCCGGATGTATCCCCCACCACGTCATCTTCCAGGCTTGAGCCATACTCTGCAACAGAATTATTTCACGCTTACTTCCAGTTTCTAGCAACCACAAGATATCCTCCCCCATAAATCAAATGAAGAAGACAAAGAAATATGCAATTTGCTAGACATGAGTGCCTTAATGCCAGCACACAGATAGATCCTTTTGAGAGGCTTGACAAAAATTAAGTCTCTGAAAAGCACTAGACTCAATTTCTTTTTTTTTTTTTTTTTTTTTGTATTTTTGAGACAGGGTCTCACTATGCAGTTGAGGCTGGCCTTGAGCTCACTTTTGTAGCCCAGGCTGGTCTCGAACTCGCACCAATCCTCCTGCCTCAGCCTCCCGAGTGCTGGGATTACAGGCGTGAGCCACCACGCCCGGCCTTAGACTCAATTTCAAATCGCAACAGCTAATTAGAAATGCTTGCAGCGGCATATTTACTGATCTGAAGACACATTAAAGTATTGTAAAGCCTCTCAAACCTAATCAGTTACAACTCTAAGCTTCGTTTTACTTGCTTTCAAAATTTTACATAATTGGTTTCCAAATATCTCCCATCCTCTAGTTTCCTTTCCTTACACAGGATCGTCCCTCCCTCTAATAATATCCTATTTTTCCTCCGTAGCAAATGAAGTTAGCTTTGAGAGACAGCAATGTCATGCCGAAGCATGAGCCTTCTACTTCTACTGCCAACCTTCAACATCCAATCACAGGATGTGGAGGGCCTTGACACCCTTCCCACTCACACTCAGACAGCTGCTGTTACATGGAAACAGGTATTATCTGAGTACACTTAAATATTTAATCACTATTTGCAAGCAGATGAACTGTAAAACTCTAAAGCCTCTATTTTTTTTTTTTTTTTTCTTGTTTCAGAACTTTTGTTTGTTCATTTATTTTATGGCCGGCTCAGCCTGCCCTGAGGGCAGGGCTGGTGCAGCATGTGGTGCCGGGGATCGAACCGCAGTCCCTACAGCCGCCTGCAGGCACTTCAGACCACTGAACCATCCTGCCAGGTCCTCTATTTTTTTTTTAAGTCTCTTTTTTTTTTTTTGGTGGGACTAGGGCTCCAACTCATGACCTTGCACTTGCCACGCAGGCACTTACACCAGGGAGCTATCTCCCTAGTCCCTAAAGCTTCTATTTTTAAAAGAAAAAAATTGTATGTTTATGCCAACCAACTTTCCCAACAAAATCTTGCAGAAGTCTGATTTCTTCCTCTGTTGCAACACCTGTAAAGAATCAACCATCAGACCTTATCAAATGGTTTCTTTCCTCTGGCTTAAGCTTGGCAAACCTCTTCAGGCCTTTTTTTTGTTTGTTTTTGTTTTTTTTTTCTTTTTCAGACAGGGTCTCACTATGCAGTTCAGGCTGGCCTTGAGCTCCCTTTTGTAGCCCAGGCTGGTCTCGAACTCACACGGATCCTCCTGCCTCAGCCTCCCAAGTGCTGGGATTACAGGCATGCGCCACCACGCTCGGCTCCTAGCAAACCTCTTATCACCCTAGATATGGCCATAACTACTAAACACCTAGCTTAAACCTGTTCACACATCTGGCTGCCATATAAGCCCCTTTTTCCTTCAGTTGTTCATTCGGCACTCCATTGCCCATCTAGGAACTTACAGTGCCTTTGAACCAAGCCCAAATTCACCTAGCAGTCATGGAAAACCATCTATGACATAGCCTAGTGCTCACAAACCCTTCAGAGCTCTCAAGGATATGAAGAGCCTGTGTGAGCCACCGGTTCACCACCCCTGACCTAGCCTACCCTGGCGTATTCACCTTCCTCATGGACACACAGCTCCTCCTTGGTAGGGCTTTCTCCCTTCCCTCAGTCTCCTCTCCTCAGTCCATGTCCCTGCCAGAGGACAATGGACACCTGTGGTGTAATACCTTCTTTTCCTACTTAAAACCTTCTGTCTTTTCTTCCCCTTGTTTCACTGAGTTATAAGTGTCAAATAAAAATTGTATTCATTTAAGGTAGACAACATGGCGTTTTCATGCATATATGAACACCATCAACTAATCAGTGTATCATCAACTTCACATAGTTTATTGTGTGTGTGTGTGTGTGTGTTTGTGTGTGTGTGTGTACATGGGTGTGCACGTACACACGTTAAGCACATTTAAAGCTTACTTTCTTGGAAAATTCCAGGCATACAGTTCCACTACTTCAGTCACTATGTTGTATGTCAGGACACCTTTGCCATGCTGCCTAACTAAGACACTGTGCCCTGTGACCAACCCCTCATCACCTTCCCTTCTCCCCCTCAATCTAGCCCGACAACCACCATTCTGCTATTCATTTCCATGGGTTCAGTTTTTTAAATTCCACATGTAAGTGAGGTCACACCGTTATTTGCCTTCCTGTGCCTGGCTCACTTTCCATGTCCACCTGTGCTTCCAAATTTCATGCATATAATGCTGTCAAGTTAAAATAAAAAATAAAATAAGACAGGGGCTGGCAAGATGGCTCAGTGGGCTAAAGCGCCTGCTTAGGCAAACTTAGGAAACTACAGAGACCACAGTTCAATCCCCAGCACCACATGCTACGCCAGCCCCACACCCAGGGCATGCTGAGCCAGCCATAATGTTAAAAAAAATTTGAAAATAAAAAAAATAAAAAATAAATTTAAAAAAAATGGGCCGGCAGGATGGCTCAGTGATCTAAAGCGCCTTCTTCAGAAAGCTTGGGTGGCTGCAGGGACCGCGGTTTGATCCCCGGCACCACATGCTGCGCCAGCCCTGCCAGCAATAAAAATAAATAAACAAACAAAAGTTCTGAAACAAGAAAAAATAAATAAATAAATAAATTCTTTTTTTTTTTTAATTCTTAAAAAAAATAATAAAAACTTTTTTAAATAAATAAATAAAGACAGACCCAAAAGAAAAATAAAATTGTAAATGACAAGAGCTCTCATCTTAAGGCTGAGTAAATTGCATAGTGTGTGTGTGTACGCTATGTCTTTATCCACTCATTTAAAAGGGGGATATTCAGTAAGCCCACTGAGACTTGAAAGCCTGATGACTGTTTTATCTGTTCTACGACCCAAAGCACGTGATGACTTCACTGTTGACATGCGTTTGAATCTCACTACTGTTTACTGCAGTTGTACTAAACCACATGTCCCCTGGCCTTCAGGCCGCATGCAGACACTCTGAGGAGAACAGCTGTGTTTGCACGGCTAGGATGGAGTCAGATCTACAGCTGGTTCTCAGTTACTCAGCTTCATGTGCCGTTCAGCTACATAAAGGCTCGATTATCAATTTCAACATTCCTAGCAAGAGATCTTTGATTGATACAGCAGATAAACCTAAAAGCTAAGGCACCTGTATCACTTCTCCTCAGTGGTTGGGAAAGGTAACTATTTAGTCTAAATAATGGTCTATATTGCATACTGTTCCGGCATGATAGGTTACCGAAGTTATTCCTAAATCCACAGACCAATACTGTGATAAAAGGGCATGAGGCGCAGTCTGCCCATTGCACTACCAGCTCACGTGGCCTGCTCTTTCTCAGGAGCACAAAGAATGGGCTTCGGGACACCTCAAAAGAGAAGAACACCTCTGCTTTTCCATCATCACATTTGCTTGATTCCATTCATAGGATACTCTAGGCTGAAATATAAAAGGAAGTGGACTAAAAGGAAAAACTAAAGTGCAAAGCGTGCCATTCAAGCACTGCCATTAGCTACAACAAATAAGCACCTCCTCCAGCCCTTTATTTAACTCCCATCTGGAAAGGAGTTTAGGTTCCTTTTTCCATGTTCCCAAAATGTTCCAAAATTAGACAACTCCTAGCTTCTACTGGCATAAGAGCAAATTTATTTGAAGAAAGAAAAAGTACTTATGAACACCCCATGCTAACGTAAAAGGTGATCTGTATATTCCTCTAATAATTTAAATCCTATGCAAAAATAAAAATTACTTATAGTTTCTTATAAATCATTTAAAATAGTTACAGACTAAAAGACAAGTGTTTCTTATTCCTTCATTTATTCAACCACCATGCATTCCCTGCCTCCTATGTTTATAAAAGTACTACACTCAAGTTTGACAAATAAAAGTAATAAAGACAAGAAGTGTATAATTCAAAATACTTACCTTCTTCATAAACTTCTTTTATGGCTTTTATTTCTTCAGATGTCCTTGAAGCAATAATTTCTGTCAGAACTTTTTCATTTGTCCCAGCTCCCTATTTGGAAATTTATTTTTTAAGAGAGAAAATATGTCACTAAGATTAAAAAGAAAACTATCTTCCTAGAATAGATGTTATCAAATGCTTAACCATTTAAATATCATCCAACACTGGGCCCAGCAGGATGGCTCACTGGTCTAAAGCACCTGCTTAGGAAAGCTCAGGCGGCTTTAGGGACCAAGGTTCAATCCCCCAGCACCACATGCTGCGCCAGTCCTGCCCTCAGGGCAGGCTGAGCCGGCCATAAAAATAAATACACAAACAAACAAAAAGTTCTGAAACAAGAATAAATAAATAAGTATCATCCAACACAATCTGTACTAATTCATTTACAAGTTCTGCTATTCATAGGGACTTTTAATTAATCCCCCAAAAGTTTTATTTCCTTATTCTTTTTTGTCTACCAAAAGCAATGTTCATTGTTAAATATATGTATATACTGTTGTGTACATATATGGGTATATATACACAATAAGTTATATAAATTTGTGACTCATAATTTGATCATTCTAGTTAAAAAGCAAAACATTTTAATAATGTGAAGTAACAAAAAAGACAACAATAAAGATGAAAACTTTTCATACATGTATATAGAGGGTCACTGACATTTAAACAAACTATACTTCAAAATATAAGCCCTGATACCTAAGACAAATTCTTTACGGAGCCACAAGCAAATTCTGCAGCCATATGATGCTATCGTGAAGACTTAAGTATCAAAGGCTTGGAAAGCCACATTACCAGGCCAGGTGGGACTTAGTGGGGTCCTCGGGTCACCAGAGTGAGACCTGACAAGACAGGGTAAAACCCTGGCCCCTCTTTCCTCCCTCTTGTTTCCTAGCAGTAAGGGGAGTGTTCTGCATGGCCATGTGCCCTTGCCATGACATGCTGCCTGGCCATAAGCTCAAAGCAACAGGGCCAGTCTGCTATACACAGAAACCCTGAAACTGTGAGCTGAAAGAAACCTTCCCTGGGCCCAGCAGTATTGCTCAGTGGTCTAAAGCGCCTGCTTAGGAAAGCTTAAGCGGCTGCAGGGACCACAGTTCGATCCCCAGCACGACATGCTACAATAGCCAACCCCCCACCTCCCGGCCCAGCACAGGCTGAGCCAGCCATAATATTTAAAAAAATTACATAAACAAACAAATAATCTGAGCCTGTTTCTTTTTATCTACTTATCTATTTATTTATTTGTACAGGGAGTCACTATTCAGACTCACAGTGATTCTCCTGTCTCAGCCTCCCCAGCATTGGGATTACAGCCTTGTGCCAACAGGCCTGGTTTCAATGGCCAGCACCACATCCTCAGGGTTCCAGTGCCAACACAGTATGTGGTCCTGGGGACTGAAACAGGTCGTTGTGCTTGCCAGGCAGGCACTTAGACCACTGAGCAGATTATCTCCCCAGCCCCTATTTCTGTTTCTTTATCTAAAAATATGAAGCACTAAGAACCTAGGTTCATCCTCTAGTAGAATTTCAGGTACTGCTGACAGTCTAAAAACATTGGGTAAGAAAGCCCTTTCCTGAATAACCTACTCTTTTAGGGATTTGGAGGGGTTTTAAAAAAAAATAGCAGCCGGGCGTGGTGGCTCATGCCTGTAATCCCAGCACTTGGGAGGCTGAGGCAGGAGGATCAGTGGAGTTCGAGACCAGCCTGGGCTACAAAACTTAGCTCAAGGCCAGCCTGAACTGCATAGTGAGACCCTGTCTCAAAAAGACACACAAAAAAAAAAAAAAACAGCAATCAGACTCAGAACCTTGCATTTGTCAGGCAGACATTTGTGGCATTGAGCTATGTCTCTGGTCCCTTACTATTTTGTTTAGTACAAAAGAATTACTGCAGGAAAATGAAGAGAATCTGCATAAACAAACAGCCTTCTAATTGAAAAAATAGTAGAGAGTCCCTGAGCTATGAGCTTAACCTCAATTTTTCTCTTAAAATCCAACTCCTAACCTCTGAACTATTTCTTAGCTCCCAACTCCCAGTAAATGTTTCAAAGCAACCTTAGGTATACAGTAACCCAAAGACTACTCAGAAAATACAAGTTCAGTTTTTGCTACAAGTGAAATTACAACATTTACCAATTACTCTGTTGTCCCCTAATCCGGTAACTTTCAACTTTAAGTTTAAAAAAGTATTCCTTTCTAACATTTTTAAACTTGTCTCAAAATTGAAGACAGGCACTAAAATAAAATACAGAAAGCTCTAAAAGATTAAGAACTTAAATAGCCAGTGCTAGTGAATTTAAGTATATAAACACTATTAAATGATGCCTATGATTTCTCTCCTTTCTTTACTTCTCATTGACTTCTACAGCTGTGTCTCAGAAGTAGCCCTCACTGAAATAAGTCAGACACAATTTTTGAAACAGAACACTTAAGACCCAGTAATTACTCAAAGAAAAAGACCTTGTGTGGGGTGGAAATGGTCCTCTCATGCGTGCTTTACCTTAAGAGCATGCTTCAGTTCATAGGCATCATAGAGGTGGGAAGGCTTCATCAGAGCCACAATTAATTTCTCAAATTTTCCAGTCAGTTCTGATTTCAAGTCATCCAGAAGATCCTAACTCACAGAAAACACAAGTTGCTCAGCCAGACGAACTTTAAAGAGACTCTTACAGATTATAAGTGCTATTCCTCCACTTTCATGAATTCTGTCTATACGCAGCTATCTCCAACAAGAAGGTCCAAGGAACTACACAAAAGCCCAGGCCCCAACCAGCGTGTCTTTGACCTCTGACCTAAATGATAAGCAAAGCCACCTGTGTATCATCTATTCGGTTTTAAGGCATGTTTTGGCTGACTTTTTCAAAAAGTTAAAAAGAATGAAAATCTTTTAAAAACAAGCTAAGGGGGGCCCAGCAGGATGGCTCAGTGGTCTAAAGCACCTGCTTAGGAAAGCTTAGGCAGCTGCAGGGACTGCAGTTCAATCCCCGGCACCACATGCTGCGCCAGTCCTGCCCTCAGAGCAGGCTGAGCCAGCCTTAAAAATAAACAAATAAGCCAACAAAAGTTCTGAAACAAGAAAAAAATAAAAATTTAAAAATTCTTAAAAAAAATAAATAAAAGCAAGCTAAAAGCGTGGTCTAAAGAGTACCTGCATGGGACAGCAGTTGCCTAGCACACAAGAGTCCTAGGTCCAATCCTTAAGATCACAGAAGAAAACAAGCAGGCCAAAAGCTTATTTTAAAAAAGAATAATGGGGCCTGGCAGGATGGCTTAGTGGCCTAAAGCGCCTGCTTAGGAAAGCTTAGGTGGCTGCAGGAACCGTGGTTCAATCCCCAGCACCACATGCTGTGCCAGCCCTGCCCTCAGGGCAGGCTGAGCCGGCCATAAAAATAAATAAACAATCAAACAGAAGTTCTGAAACAAGAAAAAAATAAAATAAAATAAAAATAAAAAATTCTAAAAGATAAAAATAAAAAAATAAAATAAAAATAAAATACTACTGGGCCGGCAAGATAGCTCAACTGTCTAAAGCACCTGCTTAGGCAATTTCAGGGACTGCGGTTCAATCCCAGGCACCACATACTGTGCCAGCCCCACCGCAAGGGGAGGCTGAGCTGGCCATAACATAAAGTTTTTATTTTTTATAATATTTAAAATTTTAAAGAGTTGCTGGGCGTGGTGGTGCACACCTGTAATTCCAGCACTTGGGAGGCTAAGTCAGGAGGACTGATGCAAGTTCGAGACCAGCGTGGGCTACAAAAATGAGCTCAAGGCCAGCCTGAACTGCACAGCAAGACCATGTCTCTTGTTTCAGAACTTTTGTTTGGTTTTTTGTTTTTTTGTTTTTTTTTTTTTTTGGCCGGCTCAGCCTGCCCTGAGGGCAGGGCTGGCACAGCATGTGGTGCCAGGGATCGAACCATGGTCCCTGCAGCTGCCTAAGCTTTCCTAAGCAGGAGCTTTAGACCACTGAGCCATCCTGCTGAGCCCAAGACCATGTCTCAAAAAGACAAAGAAAAGAATTTTAAAGAGCAAAAATAGAAACAAAGATAGAAAAAAAGTAACAAGCAAGAGTACATATAGAATAACCATTGTTAAATTTAAATAATAAAAATATTAAATCATGAAAAAAGTACATATAGTACAGAATTTCAAAACAAGAACAAAAATTTAACAATGCTTGTATTACATATTTTCTTTTTAAATTCTTTTATTATATTTTTAAGAGTAAAAATAGCAGAAACAAAAACAGGAAAAAAACAGTGACAAGAGTACTGATAGCACAGAATTTCAAAACAAGAAAAATTTTAACCATGGTTGCATTACATATTTTCATCATCAAATCTGTTTAGATTAATAGATATAAGTATGTAAGATTGGTCAAATAATTAAACATTAACACTTTCAATAAACCTTAAATTTTTTAACTCTTCAAAATGCATTTTGTATTTAAGTCACTCTTCTAAAAACAAAAAAATTATGGGGGCTGAGGATGCAGAAAACACAAGGTCTTGAGTTTGATTCCTGGGACGCCCCAAAATTAATTAATTAATTAATTTATTTATTTATTTATTTTTCTTTTGAGTTCTTACACTAGGGAGACTATACAGTATTTACATATGTAGGTCTGGTTTATTTCACTTGTGAGTATATGTTCGAGATACATCCACTTATATATGAAGTCTTCTAGTTCAAATAGTTTTTTTAAAAAATAAAATAAAAAAATACTACTCTGAGAAACATATGTAACCTTACAACAATTAAAAAAAAAACACTCTAAATGTATGCTTAGCCTATCATACTTACACATTTTTGTCAATGTCCAAGAGCATAGTATGTTTATGGTCATTATTATGCTTCTGAACACAGAAAGATACCTGTTACTACGGGTAAAAATGTTGCATGTAGTAAGAAAAACAGCAACTTCTACCTGCCGTTTTACGCACACCAGATGACAAGGTATGACACTCACACCATTTTCTTAGGAGCAGGTAAAGGTCCGTGTGGCAGCTCAGTGTCAGAGGCCTTCCTAGCATGCACAACACAGTGGGTTCCATCACCAGTACTTTAGGAACAGTCAAAAAATGTTTTCCTGTTCTACATTTGTTTCTTAATCAAATAAATTTTCAAGATAATGAAATTATATTTTTAAGTTTTTCACACAGACTTTTTTTTTTCTTTTGGTACCAGGAATGAAACTCAGGACCTTGTACTTGCCAGGCAACTGTTCTTGCCGCTGATCTAAATCCTTGGCCTCATGTTAATTTCATTATCAATTAAAAAGTCACTTGTGGGCCTGGCAGGATGGCTCAGTAGTCTAAAGCACCTGCTTGGGAAAGCTTGCGCGGCTTCAGGGACTGTGGTTCGATCCCCGGCACCACATGCTGAGCCAGCCATAAAAATAAATAAACAAACAAAAGTTCTGAAACAAGAAAAAAATAAAATAAAATAAATTTTTAAAAATAAAAAATAAATAAATAAAAAGTCACTTGTTAGAATCAGCACAAACGGAACCCAGACTCTCACACTGCAGCAGAGGCTCCCATGTGGAAACAGAGAACAGAGCAAGGCTCAGTGGGAAGCACGGAAGGCACAGACAGGGTGTTCTGAGCCCTCAGAGCACGGGCAAGGAAAATAACCACACGAGGACAGGTCAGCTGGGTATTACGTCCCCAAGCTGGTAATGTGGAAGGAAACAAACACAAGCGAGAGGCCCAAAGTAAATATATGAAGATAACAACACTCAGTGTGTTAGTGTCACTCTCCTGTTATCTTGCTTTCAAATTGTTTCTTTTCTTGTTAAAATAAAAATAAATAATATGCTTTACAAAAGAATTTTGTGACAACTTTTCCTTCAGATCTGTGCTTTCTCTATCTGCTGGTTCAACCAACCTCAACTGAAAACACTTGAATGAAAAATTGCATCTGTGCTAAATAGGTACCTATATTTTTATCATTTCCTAAATAAATGAGCAGTTATACTGTATTAGGTACAATAATTTAAAACTGACAAAGTATAGGAAAATGATGTACATCCATTACATGTGAATACCGTGTCATTTTATACAAGGGACTTGAACACCTACACATTTTATAGCAGCAGAGTCCCCAAACCAGTCAGTCTCTCACTGAAAGCAGGAAACTCTTAAGTGGCAGCTAAGCTCACGCTGCACCTGGGATGAGGTGTGATCTTACCCTGCCAAACAGAGTCTTAAAGGCCTCAGCAATCTTCTGGCGCTGAGCATTACTTCTGGATGTCAACAGAGTCAAGATGGCCTCCTCATCAGTGCCTGTAGTGCATGATTAACAATTACGACTTGGCTCTCCATGCCCACTCTCAATAACCCCTAAAGCCAGCTCCTTACTCACTTTACTTGCTTTTTGTCTATCAGTATATAAAATATACATTAATGTTTTAATAATTTATGCATAATATTTTCAAAAATCAATATATATAACTGATAATTTTTTTTTTTTTTTTTTTTTCCGGGATTGGGGTTCGAATTCACCACCTTGCACTTGCCAGGCAGGCACTTGTGCCACAGAGCTATCTCCCCAGCCCCAACAAAATGTTTTATTTCTGATATACACTACCCTTTATTCTCAACATACTTTGAAGTAGGTGGGAAAATACTCCTTACTTTTTAAAAACTGAGTACTTCTACTTTTCCACACAAGAAAGAGTCCAATAACAGCTATTCGTGAGGCATAATGTGCTGGTGCCACAGCAGACTAGGAAAAGAGAAAGGAAGGGAAGCCAGCTTCCAATTACAGATAACTGAGGTGTGCAAAACACAACACACAGTAACGGTGAGGCGAGGCTGAAGAGCAAGTGGTTCAGGCAAGGTCTATAGGTTAAGTGGGGTTCAAAGGAGGGTCTCCACTTGATGGGAGATGGGAGTTTCAGGGACAGTTCCACATAGAAGGTGATACCCACAACAGTCTTTTTTTTTTTTTAAATTTATTTTTTTATATTGTGGCCAGTTCAGCCTGCCCTGGAGGTGGGGCTGGCACAGCATGTGGTGCCAGGGATCAAACTGTGATCCCGGAGGTTGCCTAAGCTTGCCTAAGCAGGTGCTTTAAATAAAACCACTGAACCATCTCGGCGGCCCCCCATGACAGTCTTAAAGAATATAAAATGATTGTGAGAGGCAAGGATGTAAGAAAGACAGGCTTTTAGAAAAAAGGAGAAAGGCTGAGGAGATGGCTCCGTGGCACAAGTGCCTGCCTGGCCAGGGCAAGGTCATGAGTTTGAACCCTAGTCCCACAAAAAAAAAAAAAAAAAAAAAGGAGAAAGCTGAGAGATTAGGAAATGCAGGGCATGGAAGACGTGATGAAGATGACTGGCCCAGATCAGAGGACAGGCCCAGACACAATGGCAGGAGGACCCAGGATGACACAAAGACCTTGGGAGGCCAGAGAACACGGCACACTGGTGCAGAAGGAGCCCAAGTGCAGGGACCTGCATGGCACACAGAAATTCTTCAGATGAGAGGTCTGCAGATGGCTGAGACTGAATATCAAGGAATGCCCAGAGTACTATTCTGTTATCTTAATATCTTTTCTACAGCCGGGTGTGGTGGCGCACGCCTGTAATCCCAGCACTCGGGAGGCTGAGGCAGGAGGATTGGTGCGAGTTCGAGACCAGCCTGGGCTACAAAAGTGAGCTCAAGGCCAGCCTCAACTGCATAGCGAGACCCTGTCTCAAAAAGACCAAAAAAAAAAAAAAAAAAATCTTTTCTACAAATTTCACATTATTCTAAACATAATCTCACGGTAGCTAATTCCTTTTATAAAATTAGAACAAACAGGAGGTTGAACTTACCCAGTCCCTTCATGGCCTTCCGAAGAGTTTCTGCATCAGCCCGATCATCAAATCCAGGAAAGTCAGTCACGGTGCCTCTGAGAACCTGAGACCGGAAGCACAGTGGTGTTGTCTATGTGGTTACCAGTGTGGCAAAGCAAACAGAGGAACAGTCCCACTTGCTTGGTATCACACGCAAGCACTGCCTAAATTTGCCATTCCAAAAGCTTTATGCCCCCTCTAACAACTGGACCTTTGGCAATGTAGATCAGATCAGCAGGACCAATTCAGCACAGGAACTCCCCCGACTCACCAGCAATGCCATTACTGGGAAGGCGCTCTCTTCCTGTGGGTACTCACCACTCCTGCAATCATGCCCCGCCACAGTACCTGGCTCACAGAGGGCACATCCTCTCTGGAATCTTTCACACTAAGTCCCTAGCACTTTGCTTTAGGAGCACAGTACATCTGCATTAAAACAAGTCCTCCTATCCTGAGTACAACCCTAAGCAAGGTTTTTATCTATACATTATCATCTTAAATCCTATTTCTGTACATGTGGGCATTTGAAGAGAACTCACCAAGGCCTGAAAAGATACTCTGTAATTCATATGCAGTGAGAATATTTCGGAAGATAGTCTTGAAAAAGACTTCCCAATATGCATTATTTTAATAATCAAAATATTAATATTTATCCCATATCACAGTATCATTAGATTCTTTTTTTTTTTTTTTTTGGTAAGAGTTAATGCCTGGAGCAAATAGGAGTAAAGGAATGGGAATGAAAGGCTGGGGGTTTTTTTGGGTTTTTTGGGGGTTTTTTGTTTGTTTGTTTCAGAACTTTTGTTTGTTTATTTATTTTTATGGCCAGCTCAGCCTGCCCTGACAGCAGGGGTGGCGCAGCATGTGGTGCCAGGATCGAACTGCGGTCCCTGCAGCCGCCCAAGCTTTCCCAAGCAGGTGCTTTAGACCACTGAGCCATCCTGCCAGGCCCAGTATCATTAGATTCTTATGACATCAGACCCAACTAGTATTTACTGTTTACCAATAAATGCTTTTGTGTTCTTCACACTCCTGTTAATGGACCATATAAAGTCAGGAAACAAATACCTAGGAGAGACTGAGAATATTATATTCTTATGTTTTATAATAAAAGAATAGGGGCTGGGGAGATAGCTCTGTGGCTCAAGTGCCTGCCTGGCAAGTGCAAGGTCATGAGTTCGAATCCTGGTCCCCCCCCAAAAAAAAAAAATAAAAAGAATGCACAGAAGCACAGAAGCACAGTCATCTACCAGAAGAAATAGCCTTCAGACTAGCAGTATCTTAACAAATTTTAAAACATAACCAAGAAAGATGGCCATGGGAAAGAACTTCTGTAGCATATAGCACCTAACTCAGCTCAGTGACCTCCCCTTTCTGGTACTAACCTATGCCTGGAGGAGGAGGGGTGGACACCGACCTTCATGTGTCCCACAGGCCCTGACAAAGACTCTCCCAGACCACATTTTAGACAGGCTCCTCTGGGAGCCTGACCCTGCTAAGGTAAGTAAGAAAAGAGACCCATTTTGAGTATCTAATAAACTGAATGTGTCCCCCTTAAAATTTGTGAATTGAAATTTGTGCCAGTTGCCGGGCCTGGTGGTGCACGCCTGTAATCCCAGCACTCGGGAGGCTAAGGCAGGAGGATCTGTGCAAGTTCGAGACCAGCCTGGGCTACAAAAGTGAGCTCAAGGCCAGCCTCAACTGTATAGCATATAGCGAGACCCTGTCTCAAAAAGACACACACACACAAAAAAAAAGAAAGAAAAAAAAGAAATTTGTGCCAGTGAATCTTAACTGTCTGGCTCAAGGACAGGCAGATGGATCATGGGCCATTATTCTCATTAACAGATTGATCCTGTGGTGTTTCAAAGCTGAATGCACTGTTGGAAGTGGGCCCAGTGCTGTGCTTCTATCCCTCCAGGGTGCTCTGCTCTGCTCTGAGGCTACCAGAGGGAGCAGCCTTGCCCTGCCAACACCCTGTCACCATGATATTCCTGGTTTGGATCCAGCAGGACACAGACTAAAATCTATCAGGAGCCAAATAAACCTCTCCTCCAAGTTACAACAGTTAAGTATTATGTTTCAGTAATAAGAAAAGTGACTAATACAAATCTCTATCCTAAATGTGATGGTATTAAGAGGTAGAACCACTGTGAAATAATTTCGATTAGGTAGCATCTTGAGAGCAGGGGTCTCTGGGAGGGGATCAGTGACCTTGTACGTTTTGAGAGTCCTGCTCCACTCGCTTTTTGCCATGTGAGGAAGCAACAATGCAGCCATCTAAACCCAGAAGACAGACCTCACCAGGGCCTAACCCTGCTATACCTCTATCTCGGACTTCCAGCTTCTACAACTGTGAGGACTGCATTACTATTTATATAGAAATATTGCATTGTATTGTCTTCAGTACTCTGCTTTCGCAGCCCAAATGCACTGAGGCATACACTTTGTATCTGATCAGTTCCCTCACCCTCCAACCTCACCATTTGATCACTCTGGCCTGCCTTGAGCAAACCCTGTTTGATCAGTTCAGTAAGAATCCCCTGAACTCTGCACTCTATATCCACTCTTACTAACTTTCGCTCTAGACTCTTCGCTAGCTGGCTGCAAATTCTTCACTGCCTTCACTATATTCCAAATTGATCTTGATGTCTCCCTCCTTTGATAATAGTCATGGCCCACATTACCATAGTTTGGATCAGTCTTCAAAAGTCAGAGTAATTTCTTCTTTAAGAGTACTATTCTTGGGGCCCAGCAGGATGGCTCAGTGGTCTAAAGCGACTGCTTAGGAAAGCTCAGGCAGCTGCAGAGACCGTGGTTCGATCCCCAGCACCACATGCTGCGCCAGCCCCGCCCTCAGGACAGGCTGAGCCAGCCATAAAAATAAATAAATAAACAAACAAACAAATGTTCTGAAACAAGAAAATAAAAATAAAAATAAAAAAGAATACTATTCTTAGCCGGGCATAGTAGTGCACGCCTGTAATCCCAGCACTTAGGAGGCTGAGGCAGGATCAGTGCAAGCTCAAGACCTGCCTGGACTACAAAAGTGAGTTCAAGGCCAGCCTGAACTGCATAGCAAGACCCTGTTTCAAAAAGACCAAAAAAAAGAGTACTATTCTTCTCCGACAAAACTAATCTTCAGGTAAACCTGACCTCATGAAGCTTCTCCTAACCTTCACTTCTCAGGTCAAATGCTATGATCACACAGCAAAAGAACAAATACAATCTTAGAAAAGAAGGGGCATCCCCCAGGTTGATGTTCCTGGCCCAGGATGCTGTCAGGTGGCAATTTTCATTCCCATGGCCCCTTAACTGAACAAACAGTAAATCCGTGTAGAACAGGAAGCTTTCTTCCACGGTCTTATGGGGAAACCATGAAAGCCAGGCCTATTGATTCCACTAAGTGGGAAATCCACCACAGCCAGGCCAGGTTCCATTGAACATAACATACAGCAGCCTATGTCTGGGAGGGACATTAATAGGAATAGAGTAAACAGACCTTTAAATAGAAGTAGGTCAGAAAAATTATTTCTCTTCTGTTTAGTTGAACTTTATAAAGACCCCATCAATATTACCATTAAAATAAATATCTCAAGGTTTCTTCATGAGAGATTCAGGACTGCTTGCCCTTGCTATCCACCTGCCTATTTAGTCATGTGCTTCAGTGTTTTTAATGCTGTGTTCCAAATGCTGCACTGAAGTCATGATCACTAAAGCAGAATAAGCATACTATATAAGTAATCAGGTACAGTAGAGTGCATATGCACAAAACTTAGATCAGCATAACGTGAGCAATGAATGAGACAGTAAATTATTAGAGTAGGAGGTGAAGATATTGGAAAAAAATCCAAACATGTCTTGAAAATGTTTTGTGAATTTAACAGCCACAATCAGAAAAGTAAAGAAGCACAATCAAATTGCCAAAACTAAGTCAAGAAGATACAAAAATTCTAAACAACCCAACATCAATCAATAAAGTTGAAAATACAATTAAAAATCTACCAACAAAGAAAAGCTCAAACCCTGAGTGATTCACTGTCCAATTTTATAAGAAATTCGAGGAAGAACTAATGCCACTAAGGCTGAAACTCTATGGGAATTGAAAGGGAGGCAATACTTCAAAAAATCATTCTAGGAAGCAAGCATTACCCTGATTCTTTACTTTTCTGATTGTGGCTGTTAAATTCACAAACCATTTTCAAGACATGTTTGGATTTTTTTCCAAAGAAGAACTCAATCAAAAAAAAAAAAAAAAAAAAAAAAAAAAAAAAAAAAAA
>PVJA010038354.1:0-19815 GCA_004027025.1 Myocastor coypus
AAAAAAAAAAAAAAAAAAAAAAAAAAAAAATCAGCAGGGGACCTTCAGCCTGCCTGAGACCTCCTGCCCTCCTGAGACTTCTGGCCACCTGAGACATCCTCCAGCCTATCTGAGACCTCCAGCCTGCTGCCTGAAACCTCCTCTGGCCCACGTGAGACCTCTGGCCACCTGAGACCTCCGCAGGCCTTCCTGAGACCTCCTACTCCCCACTGAGAGTGCAGCCTATCCAACATCAGGCCTGCCACGACAGAAGTCCTCCACCCACCGCAAGCACAGACTATCCAGCAGCTAGGTCCGCCATGTGAGTCAGACCTTCAGCCAGACAAAATTGTAGCTTATCCAACACCAGGTCCGCCACATGAGTCAGACCTCCATCCCGACGCAAGCTTAGCCTATCCACCAGCAAGGCCCGCCAGGTGGGTGAGACCTCCCTCCCATGGCCTACAAGCAGCTCAGCCAACCCAGCAGCCTAGCCTGAATGACTAACCCGCAGGCACGCAGCCCTGGATCAAAGGTCACTGCTATACAGAATGATACAGACGAGGACAAAATGCAATCTCAGGTCCTGAGCCCACCTGTAACAGGTACAGGAGACACTATGTTACAAGAAAATGGGAATCATGCAGATGAAATCTCTGAATCAGTAGCTTCTGAAGTGGACAGACAAGTGCAGAAAAGTATAGAGCAACTCAGATCAGAGATAACATGCGAAGTAAAAAAAGAAATGCTTGAATTAATGGACTCTGAAGTGGAAAAATAGCTGCAGAAATGTATAGAGCAAACCAGGGAAGAAATAACTTCTGAAGTTAAAAAAGACCTCTCACAATTAATGGCATCTAAAGTAGGGGAACAACGATAGAAAGATGGAGAGGAGAAAAGAGTAGAAATAATTTCTCTCTCTAGAGAGAAAGGATAACTGTAATGAGAGACTTCAGTATTACTAAAAAAGACATTGATAAAAAATTGGAGGGGAATAGAAAAATGATGGATTCCCTGATTGAGCTATACAGTAAAGAACTAGACTGCACAAAACAGTTTGAAAGAGATATACAAGTAAATAAAATCTCAATCACAAGCTGGCAAAACTGTGTGAACAAAAGTGAAGATATAATCTCACATCTTGAAGACACAGTTGCAACTAGTGAATAGGTAAGAAAGGATCTCCTAAAAACAACCAGGATGCAGGAAAAAATAATTCAACATCTGCAAGATGATGCAAAAATGAACAACATGAGATTAATAGGAATCAACGAGAAAGAAGGAGTTTACACAAATGATGTAAAAAGAATATGGGCAGAAGTAATAGCAGAAAACTTCCCAAATTTGAGAACACAATCGGACATTCATGTAACTCAAGCATATAGAACTCTAAATAAGATCAACCTGACTAAAAACACACCCAGATATATAATAGTCAACATGCCAGAAATCCAGCAATACAATAATATACTGAAAGTTGCTAGAGAAAAGAAAGAGATCACATTTAAAGAAAAACCCATCAGAATTATGGCAGATTTCTCTTCCCAAACCATGAAGTCAAGAAGAGCATGGAGCAGAGTGCTTCAAGTCTACCATGAATACAAATTCCAGCCCAGACTGCTATACTCAGTAAAACTCTCCTTCAGGTATGAGGGAGAAATTAAATATTTCCATGATAAGGAACAACTAAAGAATTTCATGACGTCAAAGCCAACCCTACAAGATATACTAAAAAAAATTTTAGAGAGAGACCAAAAATACCCAAACTCAACAAATGAGAGCAGAAAGAACCCACCAAATAGAGCAACCAATTAAACACAGGAGAAAAAGAGGTAAACAGTAGTAAGTAAAACTCATGTCAATCATAAGTCAATATATTTCAATTATAACCATCAGTGTAAATGCACTCAATCTCCAATTAAAAGATATAGACTGGCAGAGTGGATAAGGAAGAAAAATCCAACCATATGTTGTATACAAGAAACACACTTAACTCTCAAAAAACTCATAGGCTGAAAGTTAAAGGGTGGAAAAAATAATCAGCAGGAAAATTAGTGCCCATCAAAATCCATGATAAGTAGCTAAAGTGATACTCATAAGAAAGTTGAAGCTTTGAATTCATTTGTTTGCACCAATATGTGAATTACTTCAACTAAAAATAAGTAGTCAAGTAACTAATGTGCTAAAATGCCAAAAAGTATCTATCTGTCTATCTATCTATCTATCTATCTATCTATCTATCTATCTATCTGTATACATGTATATTATATTGCCATATAATGTAAAAAGATCTACCTGTGAATAGTGCAACCCAGTGTCACACCAACTATAATACCAAATAAACCTTGAACAGTGGCAACTGATAAAAACAGTATAACAAAATAAAGTAAAAGGACATAATGAATTTAAAAAAATCAATGTCTTTAGGGCTAGGCGTAGAGCATTTGCTTAGCTAGTGTAAGAGCTTGAGCTCAATTTATAGCATGCCACCCCACCCAAAAGTCAATTATTGATTCTCAAAAGTCCTCTTTCAGGGGCTGGGGAGATAGCTCCGTGGCACAAGTGCCTGGCAGTCAAGTACAGCACTGTGAGTTCAAACCCTGGTCATGCCAAAGTAAGTAAATAAAAATAAAAAGTCCTCTCTCTTAAAATAACAACAACAAAACAATAAGCTTTGATGTAATAAGAATTAAACATAAGAAGACACCAAAAAAAATCTGATGCAGCAACAATGAATGCAAATAAGATTACACAGTTGCCAGGACAATGCCATTAAGTAGCATACAGAGAGACATTTTTATACTTATCCATTCAAACAAAGTGAGCAAAAGCAGCTTTTATTTTTCATTTTATTTCTGCCTCACTCAGGATAGTCCAACCGGGAGCTGTAGATTTACTGCAACACAGTGCAACACATCTAAATAGGACAACTACCTGAAAAAAGAAGGAAAAGAAATAAAATCTACTCATACAAACTAATACCCCATATGTCCATAACACAGTAGGAAATCTCTCACTGTACTAAGAATCATAAAAATCTCAAAAGAAAAAAGAAAATCAGGCTACTTTAATGCTTATACAATACAGATGTTTATCAGAAAATGATTTTAAAGTAATTGCTATAAAATATTTTAACATGTAATTAAAAATATGCACAAGTGAATGAGAAATTGAAGTTTTACGAAAGAAATACAACATATAAAAAGAAGGAAATTTTAAAATTCAAATATAGTAATAGCCTGTTGTGGTGAAACACTATTGCCATCACAGCACTCACGAGGCCTAAGCAGGAGGATCACTAAGAGTTGGAGGCTACTATGAGTTTGGGCAACATATTGAATTCAAGACCAGCCTAAAGCTACATAGAAAAGCTACATAGAAAAACTCTGCCTCAAAAATAATAATAATAATTAAAACACATTGGACAGACTATGTGAGAAATAACATGATAAAGAATCACTGAACTTGCAAATAGGTTGACAAATATTACTCAGTCTAAACAAAGCATAAATATACTAAGGGAAACAATCAGCTTCAGAGCTCTGTGAAAAAATGAAAATATAGAATATTCATATTACTGGAGTTCCAAAATAAAAGAAAGACTACAGGGCTGAATTATACTTAAATAAGTAATGGCTGAAAGCTCAGCGGTGAAAATGTGAACCAGCAGTTGATGAGGTGACCTGGCGCTGTGCTTTGACACACAGATGCGGGAGCAGATGCAGGTGGGTGGGGCTGCCATTTTATTTCAAAGGGCCCCAGGTGAACTCCAGCATCAGAATGGTTCTGGATCACTTCACTGCCAACATCTAGAGTGGAATTAATACAGAACCATCCACTCACACTAGACTGCTGGCAGGGAGCAGACTAGGGGGAATCTGTTGAGAGTTAGGAGCTGGGACTGTTGTAGGCAGCTGAGTTACATAAAAATATTGTAGGCAGTTAGACAGGGCTGGCTCCTCCGAAGGAGACAGCATGGAGGACAAGGCCCCTGGGAAACTGTGGGAGAGACAGGCACTCCTGCTGTGGGTCAGACCTGCAGATAAAAGATCAAGCAAATGCATCTTTAGCTAAAAATAAGCATCTGGGATTGACATTCTAAATAGGTCTCTATCATGCTAAAGAAATCAGAGTCACTAACCCAGCTCCCTACAGGAAAAGGCCCTGTTCTATATTCATGCCCACTTGCTACATTCAGTCCTGGACGTAATCAATTTTACCTAAACAATTGTGCTTGTATTCTTACCGGCTGACCATAGTTTTATCTCACCTTATGCTCAGCTAGTGAGTTTCCCTATTTCCCAACTTAAACCCACCTCACCAAATGGGTTTTGCTTTATAAAAATATCTAGAAAAGGCAGATTCTTATGCCACTCACTCAGGTCCCTTGCTAGACAAGTCTCCCCACTTGCACAGAAGTTCTCTTTCCCCAAATAACTATACTCTGCTCTTGGTTTTACAGAATGTAAAATAGTCCAAGGTAATTTTCAGGTCTGGAGCTTCCTTCTTCTATATCAGGACCAACTAAATTCTGTTCACGGGCTCACCAAAAGGCAATCTTAATCTTAACTACAGAGGACTAGAAGTGTCTACTGGTCTGAGACCAACAGAGTGGCCTTGGTTCACCAACAGAAGCAGGCAAGCAGCCTCAGCTTCCCACAGGTCAAGGGCGGTCCTCGTGCCCAAACACCAGCATGTACGAGGAACCAGTGGTATGAAACGGTGGAAGCAGCACAGATTCTGAAGAAGTCAAATGAACACAGGTCTCGCAGCAACCTTGGGCTTTCTTTCCCAAAGGGTACCACAGGAACTTGGAGAGTGCCATAGAGATAATCACAGAAAGAAAAGTGGGCAGGCTCTGTCACTCACAGAGTTTCAAGACACATTTGTAGAAAAATTTCCAAAGTCGCACTTCTGGAATCAGTTAGACAGTAGTATTTTTAATTCTTCACACAGGAACTTAAGCAGTTTTTTTTTTTTTTTTTTTGGTATCAGGGATTGAACTCAGGACCTTGTGCTTGCCAGGCAAGCACTTATTCCACTGAGCCACCTCCCTGGCCCTTAAGCAGGTTTTTGAGAGGATGGCATAGATCTGATATCAGCCAGAGGAGTGGAAAATACAAAGAGCAGTCACCATCCAATAGCAAGCCACTCTTTCAGTGGCACAGCCTATGCTTTGCAGGGTGAGTTTCTTTTCTTTAACCTTTATTTGGTCTATACCTCAGGCTGAACAACATGTGTTTTTTCTTTTTATACCTTTAATAAGTGTAAAAACACACCACCTCTACATTTGGGCTGACCAATTCTTTGCTCAGGAAAAAGCATTGCAGGTAGGCATGTTATCTAGAAATGAATAATCAGTCAAAGGGATGGGCCCTCGAGGGAATTAGTGCAGAAGATTAGAATACATTAAAACTGTGGCTGGAGGTGCATGGAGGACAAGGGCTCAAAACGAAGGCTGTGTAGCACAAACTTCATTATCTGGAACATCTGGACCCATGCTGTCACAAAATTTTTCGTGTTTTGTAGGTCATAGACAAGGTGATGTTAATGTGACCTTGCTATGTGCCTTACTTTCTTACTAGATCAATACTAGCTAAGTGACTATGCTTGTAATCTTATTAGTTGATTATAGTTTGATCCACATTGTATTCATATTACAACTTTGCTTTATACATTATCTCTGACAAAAGGCTTCACGGGCAACTCATTGGGACCCTTCTTGTCACTCAGAAGCTATCACTTAGTAAACCTTTCCTATTCTCATATTCCATTGTCCTTTGAAATTCAGTCTTCAATTTCAGGACACATAAGTACAGCACATTTCATATGTAGTAGGTTGGGAGTTATACTTTTCCTATATTGAAAGAATCTAGAAAGCACCTCTAGAAGAGTTCCCAGGATCTCAGAACCTGGTAACAATCCACTACAAACAGATAGCTTGAACAGTCCTACAGATGAAAAAGAAATTAAGCACACTGTTTTAAAGCCTTTAAAAGAAAACTTTCCAGGCCTGGATGGTTTCACTAAATAATTCTACCAAACATTTAAATTAGCACAAATTTTACACAATCTCCCCTACAAAAGAAGGAATTCTAATTCAGTTTTATAAGGCTATATTGGCCAAACATCAAAATTACATAAAGCTGCCACCAGACTGAGCCTGAAGATGTTCCTGAAGCTGAGATGAGGAATTTGTTCTACCAAACAGAATGTTTAGAGGTTTGCAAATGTTGTACACTATAATGGAAAAAGAATTTTTAGGATGCTTCTCTATGAGTATAAGGAGGCAAAAATTTTAGTATGCAAGTGTAGAGTGCAGATGCTCATAGAAATGAGACACATTACAGCTAGAAACTGTGAACATATATGTATTTTTGGCCATGGAAATCTTTGGAATTTGTCAGTCTAGTTGAGCCTTCTTGGGTGGGATGTTCCATTCACAATAAAATAATAGTCTATTCATAGGAGAAAGACTAATTTGCAGGTAAGAAGTGAATATTCACAGAAGAAAAAAGGAATGACTTACCTCATTTGCAGGTAAAAGGGCATTGCCTAGGCTTGGAGAATGGGAAGGAGGTGTTGAAACTGTACTTGTGTGCCAAATGGCAGTTTTTAATTTTAAACTTATAATTTTCCTTGTCTCCTATTTGCCCAATTTTTCTGTCCTGCCTCAAAACCAGCACAAAAGGAAAACTTCTTACCCATACACCTCACAATGATAGATACAAAAATCCTGAACCAAATATTAATAGAATATATCAAGACATAAAATATATATATTAAAACTAACTGGGGTTCATTCCAGGGATACAACGCTGTATCACTATTTGAAAATTAGTGCAATCCACATAGGAACAACTTCAAAGATGCAAACCACACATACCCTGAGGTAAAAAATTAAGACTGGGGCATAACCTCTCAAACAAGTAGCCAGAATCTGTCAAAGTCATGGAGACTCAGGGCACATATGCTGAACAAAGAACCCAGGATGATTGCATCTGCTGAGCGCTGTGCATGAACCTAATTAGAGAAGTGTTATTTTCAAATCTTCATTTACATATGGTGTAAAACCAAGTGAGTCTTTCAATAGAACACTTTAAATTTGGCACTAGGCCAACTGAATTTTTTAAAAACATTTTTTAGGCCTTCATTTGCTGGGTTTTAATTTTTTTTATTTTTAAAAGAAAGTACAAATTAGAATTAAAACAGAAAACATTACAAGTGATACAGAATTTCACTTAACTAAGTAATGTGAATTTCACAATATTTGCTGTAATACTTCATGCTGCCTTCCAACTAGTTATTCATATTACCAGATATGTGCAGGTAAAATAGGAAAAAGAAAAAACTATATAAGAAACTAATAAGAAAAAATTACCAACAATTGAAAATGGAAGCAAAACAAGTTAAGCAATAATAGCTCCTTTGAGTAGACCCCCAGAAATGCGCGGTACAGTTTTCCAAACCATCCTGCGTACATATGTAGATAAATCTCTTTCCCACACTCCCTCTCCTGTCCTTCTCAATTCAGTAACTCTTTCCATTGGAATAAGTTCATTCCCTTTTCCCAGTATCTAGTGTACCCTTCAGATTCCTTTTACTTTCGAGTTGTCACAAAAGTGAGAAATACGATGTTTGTATATGTGGGTGTGGAGATCCCTTAAAAAGCTGGAATTAGAGGTCCAACTATTCCCCTCCTGAGTATTTTTCCAGAAGAACTAAAGTCTCATGCCAACTAATTTTTTGAAGAGGAAACTATCTCAGTACCTTATTTGCACGAGGGAGAAGCCATTTCAAGAAACAAGATGATATAGGGAAAAGAAATTCCCAGCCTGAAAGATACCTGGGACAAGTTGAGGCTCTCTAAAATTGAATAATGAATTTTAGGAACAATAGAGGAAAGGATACTTCTGTCTGAGTATGGGACAGAAGGGGACTTGAGTGGATTGGCAAGAAAACTGCCTTTTCTAAGGATTTCTATACAACAAATTCAAGGAGAGGGGCAATCAAGGTAGGGAACATGGGAACTCACAAGGTAAGCATGAGGTGGGACAAAACTCTGATCAACTAATAAGGCTACAAGCATAATTGCTCATTTTGATTTTTAAAATTTTATTTGCATTTATTTTATAATTAATTTATTCCCGTGCCATAGTTTTTGTTTCTTCAGTTTCTTCTGAGATATCTTTTTCTTCTGTGCAACCTCCTCCTCTGGTTTAGGAACAGTCTGTTCCTTTTCAGGAAGGATCATCTCAATATGGCAGGGGGAGCTCATGTATGGGTTAATCCAACTATGAGCTGTGTAAGTACAGTGGCGCATCTTGGGTGCTTTGTTCACCTGGATGTGTTCAATAACCAGAGAATCTACATCTAAACCCTTAAGTTCAGCATTACTCTCTGCATTTTTAAGCATGTGCAGCAAAAATTCAGCACTCTTTTTGGGCTACTGACCCTGTGTCCAACCCCACTGTTTGGCCTGGGCACACCTACCAACTCCACCATTGTGACGTCAGAATGGCACACACTGCTTCTTTAATGTGACATCCTTCAGATACTTGGTGGCCTTTTGGATATGCATACACTTGATGGCCTGGGCAGTTTCACGTGTATTCTTAAAATGAACGCGAAGATTTGAGCGTCTTGATTTGCATGATTTTGTGGGGTTTTCTGGGTCGAGAGAGTAGCGAACCATTTTCACAGGACACCACAGCCTGCCTACAGGAAGAGCTCATTTTGATTAAATCAGAATTGAATGGGGATTTCAGTCACTTAGCAAGTGGACATGAATATAAGGACATGAATATACAGGGGTTTTTCCTGTAGTGGGTAGGATTAGTGACTCTTCCTGGCTTTTTCAAGTGATTGATTCCTATTTAGAATATCAGTCCCTTATGTCGATCCCTAGGCTGTATTTGTTTAATCTTTGCCTTGAGGTCTGGCCCACAGCAGAGGTTTCTGTCTTTCCCACAGTTGCAAGGTCTTCCATACTGGCTCCTTCTGAGAGCCTAGTACTGTCTGCCTGCCTATGTTTCTATGTAATTGAGCTGGTTACAACACTCCTGCCTCTGAAGGAGTAACCTGAACTGCCCTGAGGAAATAATGGATGATGACTGCTCTGGCTTCTTCAGTTTGAAAGTGGTCCTACTTGTTGATTGGCAGTTAGAGATACTCTCCAGAGGTTTTACCTAAAGGCCCTCAATAGACCCCAGACATATTCATCTTGGGTAGGCACATAGTACTAAGTCTTGAGGAGACAAGGGCTAAGGAACGATTAAGTATGCATGGACCAAATAATACATCAATAGGATAATTGTGAATATATTCAAAGATATTTACCAAAAGGAGACACTAATGGCTTTTAAAAATCATTTATTTGTTATATATTTATTTATTTACTTATTTATTTATTTGGTATAGGGTCTCAGTGAGACTTGGACTCACACTGATCCTCCTGTCTCTTGCCTCCACAGTGCTGGGATTACAAGCATGTACCACAATGTCCAGGTTTGGTAGCCAGCATGGCTCCTGGGTCTGGTAGGGCATGTGTTACCAGAGACTGAACCTGGTTCCCTCGTACTTGGTAGGCCACCACTTAGACCACTGAGCTATCTCCTCAGCCCCAGTAATGGCTTTTTATAAAAAGGATAAGCAGGGGCTGGGGCGATAGCTCCATGGCACAAGTGCCTGCCTGGCAAGTGCAAGGTTGTGAGTTCAAACCCCAGTCCCGCAAACAAAAAAACAAAAAAAAACAAAAAAAGAAAGAAGAAGAAAAGGATAAGGATAAGCTCTAGGGTATTTTAGAGTCTGACATGCCACCAATTTGTCATTTAATAGTTTGAAGAGCTGTTGAGATATTAGCAGAAGGATCAGAAATGTATTCACATTTAGTTTTTTATAATTTTATTAATTTATTTATAGAGGTACTAGAGATTGAACTCAGCACCTTGCACTTGCCAGGCAAGCACTTATTCTCTGGAGATATCTCCCTAGTCCCTAGTTTATATGATTTTATAAGTACCTCCCTATGCTGTTATTAGAACTTCTAATGTCATCCAATTTGAGGATGGCCTATTTTATTAATTTTATTTTTTGTTTAGGAGAGACTAGCTGCAGGGTCACTTAAAGCCCACTGCATAAAGCTAGGTATGGTCTTGTTATGTGTCATATAATATTTTTCAGACAAGATCTGGTGGGTCTTGGTAAAAGAAATCTAAAAGTAGTTTTGCATATTTGTTATAGATTTTACCTATATGATTAACTGAGGTCTAGCATCTTCTAGCCAAAAGTATTTCTTTGAGAAATTAGAGTTTGTATAATCAAAGTATGAGCAGAGAACTGGCAGGTAAATTTAGATATGTTTTTAAAGGGTAGCAATTGTCTTAGACCCCTTTTCTGATAAAGTCTCACATTTTGTCAAAAGTGCTTCTAGCTTTAGTCACAATTATCTCTAAATTTTTGATGAGTTATGAAAGCCAGATTAATATCTTGGTTTTCTTTTTACTGTCAATGATTTTAAGTAATGTAAGTAAGCATGACTGCCAGGTTTTCCTGGTTACACCCTGCGAGAAGACAATTAATTATATTAGTATTTTACTTCGTACGTGTATTTTCTTATGGTATGCTCAGCCTGCCCTGGGGGCACGGCTGGTGCAGCATATGGTGCCAGGGATCAATCCACGGTCCCTGCAGTTGCCTAAGCTTGCCTAAGCAGGCACGTTAGACTGCTGAGCCAGGTACATATGTGTTTTTGAACTTAAAACTTACTGTATTTGTTCTTAAACTTAAAATTTAGAAATTCACAAAATGTTTGCAATAAGAAAATAGGGATGGGCCGGGGCCATGGCTCAGAAATGTTTTTGTCTTTCAGTTTGAAAACACTTGCAAATATTGACTGAAATCATTACATTTTAATATCTACCCGTGTGTATGTTAAGTACAGATGGGATGGTGTACACAAAGATTGGACACACTACATATATTTCTCTTTTAAAATGTAGTCTGTATGTTTTTTTTTTTTTTTTTGCAAATTGAAACACGTGTAATAGGTTTTATTGTGAAACATTACTTAATGTTACTTTTGAGATAGGCAATATGAAAAGTGACACTATTTACTACCAGAGTGAAATACCCAGGGGAGTTACAACAGAAATTAACCATATGAATTCAGATACTGTTATCGTGTTGTATATAGGATTTGGTCAGATTAAACCAATATCTCATTCACTGTTTCAGATAGAGTCCTTGGGAGTCAGCAAGGGGCCCTGCTAAGGGCTTTTTTCTTTGAACACTGGGGCTCTATATTTCATATTCCAGAGACAAAGTCTGGCTCCATCTACGGGCCCAAAGCTGTTGGACACTGCACAGTCAATATTTTTAGACTTTTTTCTACCCTGCGAGGATCCTGCCTGCCCTTAACCACCTGGTTTGACCAACGAAATACTCTTAAGTTTTTGTAAATGAATAACAATATATATTATGAATTACATTTGTAAATGCCAGGCTCAGCATAATTTTGACTAGTTAGCAACCTGAATATCTATCTATCTATCTATCTATCTATCTATCTATCTATCTATCTATCCATCTATCTATCTACCTATCTATCTCTAGATATAGATATAGATAAAGATAAGATATAAAGATATAGATATAGATATATTATACTACCTAGGATAAAATCTCTCTAGGATGAGAGAGCTGGGCTTTTAGGCTAAACAAAAGAAATGAACAAAGAGAAAGTTGTCCCAGTTATAGTTTAAGTGACACATATTTCTAATGACTTTTTACTAAGGTATGATGGCTAGAAGGAAGGACAGAGTTGGAGAAAGAGACAGAGACCTGTGCCAATGTCCAGCAATAAGCTGGGTTTCTGTTTCCTCTAGTCATTAGAGTTCCTCTCAAGAGATGACAGGTAGAGATGACAATCTAGCTGCAGGGACATGCAGACTCAGACCTTCCGTCTTACTTGACCACCTGGAAAGCTGAGTTTGAGCTCTGGGGCCTTTGCTTCAGAGGGAAGTTTCACTTCCAGTGGCTGCCTTGGCAGACAGGGAGGGCATGGCTTCGGGGTCCTCTCAAGGCAGTCTCTTTAAAAGTGGCCTGGCTTTTGACAGCAATAGCAAACGAACCTACTTGTTGAGATCTTCTTGGAGTCCAGAGAATCAAACTTATGGTCTGTTTTTTTAAGGGCACAACACAGGTACCCATGTTTTCATCTCTTTATTTTTTCTCCCTGGTTTTCTCTCAGTGCTGATTGTAGAAACTAAGGAGCCAGTTTTTACTGAAATATCAAGTGAGTTATCAAGCAAAAACTATTTTTTGTAGCTCTTTACAATATCTGGGGCTGGCAGAGTAATGAATTTATCTTTAAGTATAATCCTGTTATTGAATTAGGATTGAGGAATTATGGTTTTTTAATGCCTATACTAAATGTTCTAAGAAAGCAGAGGGATTGGTTTTTATCTTTCTCCTGACAAGTGTGTTTCCATCCTTCTGTAGTAACACTTTAGAACAGTGGTTCTCTACCTTTTTAAAGCCGTGACCCCGCAATACAGTTCCTCATGTTGCAGTGACCCCAAACCAAAAAATAATTTTGGTGGCTACTTCAAAACTGTAATTTTGCTGCAGTTATGATTCAGAATGGCTTTAGGCGACCCCTGTGTTTTGGTCGTTCACCCCCAGCAGGGTCAAGACCCACAGGTTGAGAACCACTGCTTTCGAAGGACTCCAAACTTTATCTTCTCTCTCAATAGGCCCAAAGAAGAGTGAAAAAAAACCTGTGCATATCCTACTGACCTCACCATTAGACTATCCTTAAAAACTGAGAAGTAGTTGTCTATGACAGTCCAAGAAAAACAGAAAACAAAAAACCAAAAACCCACCTCATCTTCAATTGTAGTACTATGTTGCTCCAGTAGGGATCAGGAAATGGTGGGAGATGGCACAAAATGATTATCTAAATTACAGTGCTTTTCTTCAATTATCTTTTTTGCAAAAGGCTAGTAAAGTGACCTGAAATTTCTTATGTTTAGGATTTTATGGGACTTTATTAGAAATCATCCTCCCTTCAAAGGCTCAACATATATAGTAATTAAAGTGGCCTCTAAGGAGGAGGTTGATAAAACCAATGATCCCCTTTTCATACTCTCTCTTGTCTCTCAGGGCAATATGTGTCTCCCATACATGTTTAACAAAAGAAATCATACTAGGCCTCCTCAGCCTTCTCTTTAAAAGCTTTACATGTTTAAATCAGTCCTGCCCTCTCCAAATTACAGAATATATATGTATATATATATATATATATATATATATATGTATATATATGTATATATCCTCACAGGACATAATCAGAGTGGAGTTTCCTGCACCTCCAACTGACAACTCATCCTGCCCCCAAGAGAGATCTTAGGACTAGGATATAAGAGATATAGTGCTTAAACAGGGGACTATCCTACAGTATATAGATTAATTCTAATATATAGCTTATTTTGAGAGCCATCCAACCTAAATACTATCCAAGCTCTGAATTTTTCAGCTGAACATAATATAAATTATCAGAAGAAAAAGCTCATATATTCCTCCAAAAGGTCCCAAACTTGGGATACTTTATTATACTTGAATGGATTATTATGCCTAGGAATCAAGCAATAGCTTTGCTCCTTCTGGGAAGTAGCTGGTTACATCCAAATCTGGATACCTAATTTTAGACTAATGGAAAAGCCTCTGTACAAAAGTGTCAAAGATCCTGATTCTGAACCCTTAGAGTGGACAAAAGTTACTGAAAATATTTTTTTTTAAGGAAGACAGCATACCCTAACTCAAACTCCACCATTAGGAATAGCTAACATTTTTAAAACGTGATTCCCTCTGTATCAGAAAATAGAGGAATTGTTTTTGATGTCTTGACATAAAAGCTGAGATAGAAACTAAGCCACAAAATTAACTTTAAATCTGCAAGTTTTGAGTCCCCATCTCTCCAGGAATATTTTTAGAACAAAAGTTACTTGTGGATGAAAGACAGCTTACCAAGTACTAGGTCCTAATTCTAAATAACCCTGAGGTTAATGCAAAGACTTGCACTATATTTCATATTGATTACTGATGCCTACACACTCAGAGGACAGCAATTCTTGTAAACAGGTGATTTCCAAGACCTATGTAAGCAGGCAGGACATCAATGATTTGCCCCTGCAAGCCTATGAGGATGTATAGTTAACTAACGGAAGTAGCTTTCTCCAAGATTAGGACTTTGAACACTAGGTTCTACCACTGTCGGTCTACAAGAAGTCACTGAGCCCAAATTACTCCCCCAGTAACCTCTGCTAAGATTAGAGCTCATGACCTTACTCAGGCACTGGCATTAGGAAAAGGGAAAAAGCTCAACTTATCAGATTTCAAATGTGCTTTTCTGGTGCCACTGCCCAGAGAGCAACCTGAAAAGAGAAAAGCTTGCTAACCAATAAACGTCATCTATAAAGCCCAACCCACAAGTTGTATTAATTGGTAACAGCCAGGGATGAAGAAAAGATATGGGAACAGTACCAGAGCAACCATTTTCCCACAAATCCCGAAATCTACTGAGATTCTCCTACTTCCCTCACATACTATTGAATTCTATGCAGAAGGGCTTTTTTCCTCTGATCCCTAAATGCCATTGAATTTGCAGTCTGAGATTTCCTCTGTGAAGTTGAATATGGATATGGGATCACTGGTGACGGAAAAAACAACCCAAATTAGTGCCTGTGGAGGTCATTTTCTTCCAGTTCCTAGCATTCACTAAAACCCTGGGTTAGAATGAAACCTTACAAGTATGAATATTACTTTTATCCAGGGATAAAAGGGGCAGAGAAAAGCCATCAGAATGCCTCACAGAGGTGGGGTTATTGCTTCCTGCCTGGCTACAGGGAATGAGTAAGTTTGCCAGCCTGAGAAATGCTAAGCCAAACTTGGGTGTAACTGCAAAAAAGTTGAGAAAGGTGAACTAGATGGAGTAAAGGGCAAAATCAATGGCAGAATCTCAACCAGGAATTTGAGGTTGCTGTTTCTTAGTGGAAGCAGCATTGCTGATCCACCAGCATTGTCTAAACACCAGAGTGTCCACCCCAGCACAGTACCTTACATAAACATACTTAGTATGTTTGTTCTCTTGTTTGATTTTTCAGTGGCACATTTCTGTATATGTGTGCATATGGTTAAATTTTGTACAGTTGCTTAGGAACATTTCATGTAGTAACGTCACATAAGACACACTTCTAAGGTTGATTTTGAGTGTTACAGAATCTCACTGGACTGTCGGTTCAACAGTTGTACATGATCAGCCTATCTTGAATGTTGTGAACCTCACTTGACTGTTACTTCAGCAGTTTGAACACTTCCTCACTCTCCTCTCACTTCCCATTCACAGTCTTATCCTTTTTTTTCTATATTATTTTCTTTCAGACCTTTTTTTATCGCTTGGCTTCTCCTCCTAATATTTTTGCTTCCTTAATATCTGCGTCTTTCTACCTGTTCATCTCTTTTACATATAAAATATTAAATTAATCTAAACACTACAATACTTTATGTCTAATATTGGGTTTCACTCTCAAAAAATTTCTAAAGGATTGCTTTATAGGATTTACAAATTTCGTGCTTCTGTTAGGTCATGAATTGTACCCAATCTCTTAGTATGACCTCTGCTCTCCATTTATTTTATTTATTTTTTTTTTATCTTTTTGAGACAAAGTCTCGCTATGCAGTTCAGGCTGGCCTTGAGCTCACTTCCGTAGCCCAGGCTGGTCTCGAGCTCACACCAATCCTCCTGCCTCAGCCTCCCCAGTGCTGGGATTACAGCTGTGCACCACCACGCCCGGCTCTCTGCTCTCCATTTAAAGTCCTTCTTCCTTTCCACTCCCATCACTTCCTCTCTCTTGCCCTTACAAGTATGCCTACACACTTCCTTCGATTTGTTGTGTATAAAAACTATCATAAAAACTTAATGCTTTCTCTGTTTCCATTTTAGAGTTTATGGGAGAGAAATGTGTTTATGAACAATTGTATATGAATACTAAATGTTCTATATGTTTCCACAGTGTTTTCCACTGACTTATTAGGCTTTCTTCCATGAGAGGTCACTGCCTAGGTCTTCTAACAGAATTTCCACTAGCTTATAGATTAGACCCTATGCCCATAAAGTTTCCTCTACTTTCCACTTGTAAATCAGTCCTTTTACTTCTTCCTCTTTGCCTCCACTCATGTCCTTTCTAACGTTCTTCTCCCCTCTCTATGTGTATATAAATAATATCAAAACTTATTCTCTCTCTTTCGTTTCTTTTGAATCTTCTATTTCTTCTCAGTTTATCTTCTTTTAGTTTTTTTTTTCCAGCTCAGCTCACTCTGAGGGCAGGGCTGGTATGGCATGTGGTTAGAGGGATTGAAGCAGGGTCCCCTGCACCTTCCTAAACTTTTTTAAGCCAGCATTTTAGATCACTGAGCTATCTCACTGACCCTTTCTAGTTATTTTTAATGTTTTTTCATCTGTCTCAAGTGCTTCTTCTTTAAGTTCTATTCCTTTTCATTCCTGGATTATTATTATTTTTTGTCTTTTTTTTTTTTTTTTGAGGCAGGGTCTCGCTATGCAGTTCAGGCTAGCCTTGAGCTCACTTTTGTAGCTCAGGCTGGTCTCGAACTCGCACCAATCCTCCTGCCTCAGCCTCCCGAGTGCTGGGATTACAGGCATGCGCCACCACGCCCAGGTTATTTTTTTTTTTTTTTTTGTGGGACTGGGGATTGAGCTCAGGCCCTTGCACTTGCCAGCAAGCACTTATTCTACTGAGCCATCTCCCCAGCCCTCATTCCTGGATTATTAAATAAGTAAAAAAACTTGCTTGAAAGCTATAAATGATATGTCAGCATATTACTGATTCTTATTTCTTTTGCTTTGCAATTCAGTGCTGTGAATCTTTACTATAGAGGTACAACTTTCCAGACCAACTGATCTGGAACAGTGAACACACACCAGAAAACCTCATAAGACTCATGACTAAACAAGGTAATCAGATGCCTTCAAAAATTCATAATTTCCTAAGAACTGATGTTGGCACAGAAATGGAGACTGTTTGAGGCAACAAAAAAACTCTCAAAAACCAAAGGATTAAAATGTTTTGAGAGATCAAAGAACAAATAAACAAATACAAAAGATGTTCAATTAGCTCTCAGAATATGTAAATGAGCAAAGAATTTAATTAAAATGTTCAATAACCTTAAATAAGAGACAGTTGATTGACTTAAAGACAATGCAGTATATAAAGATGACTTTAGCAAAAATAATTAGAGATTATAAAATAGAGCCAAGAATAAATTCTAGAAATGAAAATCATGATTAAAAGCTATACCAGTAAACATAAATAGAACTGAGTATTTCAGGGCTCGGAGATAAGAATGATTTACTTTGTGGTAACACTTAGTCAATGATACTATGAAAATAAAAAAAAACATAAAAGGTCAAGGAGATTATGGGGCCACAGAGGAAAGAGACTGACAATGAATAGTGTGCCTAAGGAAAGTCACCTAGAGAGAAAACGTTCTCTCAGACTTTCACAGAGAGCAAATCGGTCAAGCAATGGGCGTGACTCATCCAGATGGCTGACACTGATGAAAGTTCTATAAAATGCTGTACATGGTTTCAGGGTAAATCCTGAGGAGATTTGACTGACCTTTTCACATAGAAGAGTTACATTATTTTGTTATATAGTTCTTGCTTTATTTTGCTCTTAACTATCCATCAGGAAAGTCTAAAAGGTAACAAATGTATAAAAATGCATAAAAAGTAAAGCTATATTAACATGCTGAGCTGTAAAATGTTCAAGGCATCAATTTCTGACATGGCCAGCTCTGCTGATAACACACTGCTACTATGAATTATTGGACCATACATCACCTGTAGGAGATATACCTCGTCTATAAAGAAAGAAATTCCGAAAGTAAAAGGATGGAAAAGAATACTCCATCAACTGAAACCCGAAAATAAGCAGGAATAACCATTCTAATTTCAAAGTAGAGCTAAAGCCAAAGTTGATCATAAGAAACAAGGAAATTGCATATTAATAAAGGGAAAATTCAATAAAAATAAACACAATTGTAAATATGTGTTCACTGACTCTTGGTGCACCTAGTCTCATAAAACAAAAACTTGTTGATGCAAAACCACAAATAAGAACCAATAAAATCATAGTTAAGGACTTTAATACCAACATAACCAATAGCTCAACAAAGCAAAGCATCAAAAAAGAACTATAAGAATTGAAATTATAACACTGTTACATTAAAAAACAACAGAATACACATTCTTCTGAGCAACCCATAGAATTTTCGCCAACATAGAAAACATTTTAGACCATAATACATTTTGAAATAAACACAAGATAATTAAAATCATCTCTTGAATTTTATGATATCATACAGAAATGAAACTAGAATTCAGCAACAAGACACCACAGAAACCATGCAAACACTTGAAAATTAAATGATACAATCATGAATGATCAATCAGTCATAGAAGAAATCAGAAAAGAAATTTAAGAATTCCTAAAATCAAGTGATAATGACCATAGAACATAACAAAAATTGGGGTACAATAAAAGTAGATCTGAGCAGAAGTTTATAGCTGTGTGTACATGCACTAGAAATATAAAATTTATATTACCACAGAAACTAATGACACAGTTCAAGTTTCTAGAAAGTCAAATCTAAAACTTGTAGAAGAAATCATAAATATTAAAGTGGAAATAGATGCAAGTAAGATTTAAAAATATAATATCAATGTCAGTGAAGGCCTGTGACATAGCTCAGTAGCATAAGCACCTGCCTGGCAAGTAGAAGGCCCCATGTTCAATACACAGTACTAAAAAAAAGAAAAGAAAAGAAAAGAAAAGAAAAACCACAACCCCCAATATATATATATATATATATATATATATATATATATATATATATATATATATATATATATATCAGTGAATCGAATAGTTTGTTTTTGAAGGATGAAAAAATTTTAACAAATCCTTAGCCAAATTACCAAAAGGAACAGAGTGTGGTGGTGCACATCTATAGTTCCAGCACTTGTGAGGCTAAGGCAAGAGGATTGCCACGAATCTGAGGCATCCCTGGGTTACATAGTGAATTCAAATCCACTCTGAGCTATACTAACAAACCATGCCTCATTAAAAAGAAATGACCAAAAGGAAGCCAAGAATGGTGGTGCATATCTGTAATCGCATCACTTAAGAGGCTGAGACAGGTCAGCACCCGGGACCGGGCGGGGGGTGAAGAAGGGGCTGGCCTTGGAGCTCCAGCGACGCAAGATGGCAGCCACCATGGGCTCGGACAATTTATGAAAACCGAATATACAGCCTTAAAATAGAATGTGGACCTAAATACCCAGAAGCACCCCCCTTTGTAAGATTTGTAACAAAAGTTAATATGAATGGAGTTAATAGTTCTAATGGAGTGGTGGACCCAAGAGCCGTATCAGTGCTAGCAAAATGGCAGAATTCCTATAGCATCAAAGTTGTTCTGCAAGAGCTTCGGCGCTTAATGATGTCTAAAGAAAATATGAAGCTTCCTCAGCCGCCTGAAGGACAGTGTTACAGCAATTACTCAAAAGCCCCCCCAAGCCCTCCCCACCAGCCCCCACCCCAATTCAAGTTAAACAGTCTTCATTTTCCACAGTAGTAAATTTTCTAGTTACGTCTTGTAGACCTCAAAGTACTGGAAAGAAAGCTCCCATTCAAGGCAATTTATCTTACGATACTGTAAATGATACTAATTTTCTGTTCATTTGAATAAGTTGTGCTA
>PVJA010038355.1:0-19818 GCA_004027025.1 Myocastor coypus
CTCACGACCTTGCACTTGCCCAGCAGGCACTTGTGCCTCGGAGCTATCTCCCCAGCCCCTCCCCAGCCCCTTTTTTGTCTTTTTGAGACAGGGTCTCGCTATGCAGTTGAGGCTGGCCTTGAGCTCACTTTTGTAGCCCAGGCTGATCTTGAACTCGCACCAATCCCCCTGCCTCAGCCTCCGAAGTGCTGGGATTACAGGCGTCCGCCACCACGTCCAGCTTGAGAAGGACTTTTTTTTAGAATTTATTTATTTATTTATTTATTTATTTATTTATTTATTTATTTATTTATTTATTTATTTATTGTTTCAGAACCTTTATTTGTTTATTCACTCATTTTTATGGCCGGCTCAGCCCGCCCCGAGGGCAGGGCTGGTGCAGCATGTGGTGCCGGGAATCCAACCGTGGTCCCTGAGTCCGCCCAAGCTTTCCCAAGCAGGCGCTTTAGACCACTGAGCCATCCCGCTGGGCCCCGAGAAGGACTTTTAAAGAACTAGCAAACTCAGTCGAATTAGGTAATGTGCCCAAGACGAGTTGAATTCGTACTTTGTCATTTTTGGGCAACTTGGGAGAGGCGTTAATCTCCAAAACCAAGCCCATTTACACCAGTGTCTTGCAGACCAAGAAAGGCACCTGGCGGAGGAAGCCCAGCGTGTCGAGCGGGGGTGCCAGGCTGTGCCCGGGCTGCCAGGTCCCCAACAAAGAGTGGTCGTCACACAGGCAGACGGCGGGATACAGCGACAGGAACCCTGGCTGCGGAAATGCCCCTCGTCCCTCCTATCCCCCGCTCATCCGTGTTGCAGCGAGAACGCCTGGGCGCAGGGCGCAGAGTCACACGCAGCTTCGGGTGTCGGGCGGCGCCTGGGATTTAAGAAGCGTGGCCTGGGACGCTGCTTTCTCGTGTGGCCGCGAGGCGGCGCTGGTACCTCAGTTCCCGCGGGCGTCTGGCCTCGGGAGGGGGCGCTCGAACCCAGGTTTCCGCGCCGCTTCCCGGGAAGTTTCAAGTTTGAAAGTCCTGGCTGAGGCCGGGGCTTCCGGAACCAAGGGGTCGGGAAGAGGGGCCGAACGGCGCCATGGAGGAGGGGGCGAGGCAGCAGGTGAGCGCGAGCGGGGCGTGGGGTCGAGGCCTTCGGTGTTGCTGCCCATGAGACTTTCACGGGGCAGATCTGAGTCCTGGGCAGAGTCCCTCCTGACCCCTGGGTGACTCAGAGCCTTGGGTCAGGCCAGCCCAGGAGCCAGTCTGGAATCGCGGGGTGCGCCACCCAGGTGGGCCCCGAACCGTCCCTAAATGGGCTCTTTCATCTAGGACGCTAGGGCAAAGGGAATTAGCTGGAAAGAGATTGGGGGGGGAGCCCTTTCTGCAGTCGGGAGCTGCCTGGGGGCGTAGGAGGTGTGCGCTGGGGAGGGGACCATATCTGTGCTCGTGAAGGTCCTTCACAGACCCGCGTGGGCAAGGGTGAGGTGCACACCCAGGGAAGCCCAGCCCAGCGTCCAGGTGGGAATTTGGGGTTATACAGCGGGCTCCAGTGGAGAGACCCAAGGTTTCTGCCAGGAACTAACCATAGGTTCGCTGGCTCTCTCTCTGTGTGTGTGTGTGTGTGTGTGTGTGTGTGTGTGTGTGTGTGTATGAGGAGGAGGAGTGGGTGTGGCCAGGGTCCCAGCCCAGGAGTAGAGGGGGTGTAGGACCCCACCGCCAAGCCTGGGGCAGAGTACACTCCCTCCCACCCTGTTCCTCCAAGAAGTCCCTCTGCCCTTCCAGCCCTGCTCGCACACATTTTCCGATTTCCTGCAGCCTCCGCCCTGTTAAGCAGCTGGGTGACTCAGGACCCTTTGCTGCCGGCCCCCAGCTCCTAAGATCTTTGTTTGCTCAGGCCTTTGGCTCTGGCCCTCTTGCCTGGGGCGGTCAGAGGATTTCCTGAGCCTCGCCCTCGCCGTCAGACAGTGGGGCCAGCAGAGCCTGAGGTGGGGGTCCCCGAGGCTGGGCAGCCACTCTTCCCCTGGGCTCAGGAGATGGCAGGCCGAGAGGTAAGATGGGTAGCTGCTGGAGCGCTTGAGAGGGGACATCCTGGATTCCCTGGTTTGCAGTGTGGCCTCCAGAGAGAGGGTGTTTTCTTCCTGGCTTTGACCTGCAACAGAGGGAGAGAGCCTTCTACTTCCTCCCAGAGCTGAGTTGAGCTGTGACTCCCCAGCCCCCCTGGATGTCCCTTAGCATTGGGAGGTCAGAGAAACAAGCCTTGGCATTGGGCCACTGGCCGCCTTTGCCTTGTGACCCTGGCAGAACCCCTGCTGGGCCTGCTGAGCTTTCTCTGGCTTCCAAGCTTCTACTTCAGGCTCCGAGATCACTGTGTGGTGACCGGGGAGAGGCTGGCGTCAGACACAGTCTTCTTCCCTGTGTCACCACTATGGGCCACTGTGTCACGTGGGGATGACCACTCTTAGACCTGGGGCGAGCTCAAGGCCCGGATTCTCAAAGCCCTTCTCTTCCTTGGATGGGCTGCGGTGAGGGGTGTCAGCCTGTGGACGGCAGTGCAGGCCCCGGTCTGCACCAGGGGGGCCACAGCAGTCTCCCCTCCCTCTTCTCTGTTTGCTTTGGATTTTTGAGACAGGGTGGGCCTTGAACTCACTGTAGCCGAGGGTAGGCTTGAACTTGCAGGGATCCTCCTGCCTCAGCCTTCCAAACACTGCTGACAGTGTGTGCCATCTCATCTGCTCTCAGGATGGAGTTTCTCAAGCTCTATGGTCCATCAGCTGCCACACCATGTCCCTGGGTTGTGGTGACCCTTCTTTGTCCTTCTGCAGAGTGAGCCCAGCCAGCAGCCCCTGGAAGATGAGAAGGAAGTGATCCGCCGGGCCATCCAGAAGGAGCTGAAAATCAAGGAGGGCATGGAGAACCTGCGTCGAGTGGCCACAGACCGCCGCCACCTGGGCCACGTGCAGCAGCTGCTGCGGTCCTCCAACCGCCGCCTGGAGCAGCTGCACTGCGAGCTGCGGGAGCTGCACGCCCGCGTCCTGCTGCCCAGCCCAGCTGGTGAGCATGCGGGGTTGACGGCTCCTACAGACAAAGGCTCCTGTCCCCTATTCTGGCCTCCAGCCTGCAGGCTGCCTCACCGCTCCAAACTTCTCCCTGTGCCCCGACACCCACAGTCGAGGGGAGGGAGGGGCCTCAGGCCAGGTGACAGCTTCCTGTCACTGACACTCCCTGCGTACAGAGCCTGTGGCCTCAGGACCCTGGCCAAGGGCAGAGCAGTCCAAAGCTCGGCACCTGGAGGCCCTGCGGAGGCAGCTGCATGTGGAGCTGAAGGTAAAGCAGGGGGCCGAGAACATGACCCACACTTGCGCCAGTGGCACACCCAAGGTAAGGCCTCACTCCTGGGCTCTGAAGTGAGAGGCACACCCCACCTTCAGACAGATGGGAGAGAATGAGCTCTCAGTTCCTAGGGGAAGCAGTGTGTGGTAAGTGTTGGAGCCCTATATCTCAGCAGTCAGGACGCTGAGGCAGGAGAATTGCTGTGAGCTTGAGTCTGACCTGGGCTACAGAACAAGACCTTGTCTTAAAGAAAAATAAAAACATGTTACGGGGAAGTATAGTCCTGGCTCTTACTCTGATGGCAGACGTATACAGCCCTCAACCCCAGGCCATGAGGATAGCAGGGCTGTGGTCCGGAGTCTGACAGTACCTAGCGCTAGCGTTGGGCTGATGACGACCTGTTCCTCAGGCACAGCTCTGAGCATGATGGGGGAGAGTCATGCCTCCGTGTTTGTCTGACAGGAAGGCCTGAGCTCAACCCCTGGTCTGACAGGGATGTGCTGTCCCCACTGGATCTGAGAGGTGCTTGTCCCATCCCTGTAGGAAAGAAAGCTCCTGGTGGCCGCCCAGCAGATGCTGCAGGATTCCCAGCTGAAGGTGGCCCTGCTCCGCATGAAGATCAGCAGCTTGGAGGCCAATGGATCCCCGGAGCCAGGTGAGGCCTTGAGGCCTTGCGATGTGGGTCAGCAGGATAGGGTCGAGTCGGGCCTGAGGCCTGAGTGTCCCCACCCTCAGGCCCTGAGCTGCTGGCTGAGGAGCTGCGGCACCGACTACGCATCGAGGCTGCAGTGGCTGAGGGTGCCAAGAACGTGGTGAAGCTGCTTGGTGGCCGGAGGACACAGGACCGGAAGGGCCTGGCCGAGGTCAGCCGGGTCCCCTGCCCTCACTGCAGGGCTCCACTTGAGCCCTGGCTGTGCAGGTAGCAGCAAGAGATAGGCCTTCTCGGTGTCTCCGGGTGGCCTGAGCTCTGCACCCCATGGCCAGCCCTCGCCTCTGTTGTCTCTGTAGGCCCAGACCCAGCTCCAAGAATCCTCGCAGAAGCTGGACCTGCTTCGGCTAGCTCTGGAGCGGCTGTTGGAGGGCCTGCCGCCTGGCCACCCTCTACACAGCAGGGTGGCCCGGGAGCTGCGAATGGCGGCACTTGGGAACCCACAGCCTTCAGGGCCCCTTGTGAAGCCCACTGCCCTGACAGGTAGTCAGCTTCAGAGTACCCCTTATCTCTAGGGAGAGACCCTGAAGCACTTTGGGGAAGAATCCCTGTCCTTTTTTTGTAGCCCAGGCTGGTCTCGAACTCACACCAATCCTCCTGCCTCAGCCTCCTGAGTGCTGGGATTACAGGCGTGAGCCACCATGCCCGGCTAAGAATCCCTATCCTTGAGCTTGTGATTCTCCTGCCTCAGCCTCCCTAAATGCTGGGATTACAAGTGTGCTGGACCTCCATACCAGACGTGAGAGCTCTTTCTCACGTCTCTCTGCCTGACAGTCTACGAATAATTTGAGAGCACGGCTCTGGGGCCCAGGGGCCAGGCAGGCCACATGCTGTAACACCCAGGCCCAACCTCTTTAAGACTGAGCTCGGGGCCCAATTCTAGTCCTCAGGAAGTCCCAGATCTCCACTGTTTCTCTGCCCTGTGAGAAGAAGCTCTCAGTGGCTCTAAAACTGAGCCTGCTTGCTTTTGTACCCCCTAGGTGAGGTGGGCCACAGTTGTCCTCACCTACACTGTTCAGATGGAAAAACCGAGGCCCAGGGAACAAGTGGAGCCCAGGCCGAAAGCCAGGCTTCCTGCTCCCTGCCCTAAGCTTGGGTCCTTGCTACACTACGCTTAAGGCCCAAGCATCAGGCAGCTTCTTGTCCCCCGGGCCTGCTGGATTCCAGCACAGCCTGAGGTCTGGGCATTTTGTTGGTTTTCTTGAGGCTGGCCTTGAACTCCAAGTGTTCTTCCTGCCTCAGCCTTCTAGGTGCTGGCGAGCACCAGTTGGTCACCCTGAGTATGGCAAGTGCTGTTAAGGTTCCCTGTACATCAGGTCTGGGTCAGTCGCCTTATGGACAGGGTGGTATTGTTGGGGTGGTGGCATCTGACAGAGGCCTCCTGCTCCCCAGGGACGCTGCAGGTGCATCTCCTGGGCTGTGACCAGCTGCTGGCAGCTGTGCCCGGACGCTCTCCAGTGGCCGCGCTGGCCAGCGGCCCCTCTGAGGGCTGGCTTTGGGCCAAGGCCAGGCAGCAGCGCAGTGGAGGCGAGCTGGCCAGTGAGTAGCAGGGGAGCAACACGGGGGTGTGGGGGGACACAGCAGTGCTGCTTGCTCGGCCTGCCCTGGACTCCGGCCCTGGCCTCGTCCCCACAGGTGAGGTGCTGGCTGTGCTGAAGGTGGACAATCGAGTCGTGGGCCAGACAGGCTGGGGTCAGGTGGCCGAGCGGTGCTGGGACCAGATGTTTGTCATTCCCTTGCAGCGAGTAAGGCCAGCTGTGGGGAATCTGGGTGAGTGGGCGCATGGGGCGCCTGGCCCTAGCTCCAAGTGCTCCTGGCCCCCCCCTCAGCCTGGCCTCCCTGCTGCAGGCACGGGAGCTGGAGATCGGTGTGCATTGGCGTGACTGGCGGCAGCTGTGTGGCGTGGCCTTCCTGAGGCTTGAGGACTTCCTGGACAACGCCTGTCACCAGTTGTCCCTTAGCCTGGTGCCACAGGGCCTGCTCTTTGCCCAGGTGCTGCCTACCTGCTGCCCTCTGGCTGAATAGCCCCTGAGTGCAGGGTTTGAAGGCCCTTTGAGTCTGACTAGAGAGGGGACCGGGGAGATAGCTCAGTAGAATAACCACTTGCCTGACAAGCGCAAGGTCCTGAGTTCAATCCCCAGTTCTGCAAAATGAGGAGAAAAAAAAAAAAAAAAAGATCAGAGAGAGGGTCTCTTGGGATCCCGGAGGCTTGGGTCTCTGTCCTGCTCTGCCCTGCTTTGTATGTGACTGAACAAGTGCTTCTCTTCGCTAAGCCTCAGTTTCCCCACTGGTGCCACTGAGGGTGTGGAGCCCACCTCTCTGGGTTCTTCTTGCTTTTGCACCTGAGGGTTGGTACTCTGGGCTGAGAAGGGGCCTGGGGTAGCCAAGACAGCATGGCAAGAAAGGGACTGTCGTCAGCTCTGCCCCGGCCCCTGCAGGTGACCTTCTGTGACCCTGTCCTTGAGAGACGGCCCCGGCTGCAGAGGCAGAAACGCATTTTCTCGAAACGCCGAGGTGCGGAGGGGACAGAGGAGGTGTGCGGCGCGGCGCGGCGGGGACAGCTGGAGCCATCTGGGGTTCTATGACTGACCCCCCCCTCTGCCCCAGGCCAGGACTTCCTGAGGGCTTCGCAGATGAATCTCAGCATGGCAGCCTGGGGGCGCCTGGTCATGAGCCTGCTGCCCCCCTGCAGTTCACCAAGCACCATTAGCCCCCCCAAAGGGTGCCCTCGGAGCCCAACGGCACCTCACAGTGCCTCTGAGCCTGTGTCCCCCCGGTGAGGCACCACCTTGCCCCAGACAGTCTCTTTTCTCTCCCGTTTGCCTCCCCGCCCCCGCATCTGTGTGGCTGTGTCTACCTGCCGACTCTCCTGTCCTCCTGAGCTCTGCCATGTGTCTGCCTTTATCTGCAGTAATGTGCCCAAGAAGAGCCCCTTGGAAGAAGAGATCCAGCCCCCGCCCAAGCCTCCACGCCTCTTCCTGCCCCCAGAGTCCATGCCAGAGGAGACCCCGGTGAGGGCTTGGGGGTGGTAGGCCAAGAGGCAAGAGGTGGCAACAGCCTTGGCCTGAGCCTCTGTGTCCCCATAGCGCACCAAACGCCCCCACATGGAGCCCAGGGCCAGACTTGCGCCTGTCCTGCCAGCCTCCCCCAGCAGGTATTCCGCTGGGCTACAGTTGCTTTGGGACATTTGTCTTTGCCCCCCTTGGGGTGGGCACCGAGGCCAGCTGGCCAGCGGGTTCTTCCTCACTCTGCGCTATTACTGAGCTCTAGCTGTTTGCAAGACTGCAGGGATGCACACTGTCTTTGTGCCTCTGAGGCTGTCCTGTGGCTGGACATGGAGGGCATGGGGCAGCGTGTGGGGAGCCCTGGCCTGGCCTCCAGGCTTTTTGTTCTCTTTCTGTCTTGTAGGAAAACACCCCGGCTGCAGGACTTCCGCTGCTTGGCCGTGCTGGGCCGGGGGCATTTTGGCAAGGTAGTGGCCTGGGAGGGCACCTTGGGGCCAGTGGGCAAGGAAATAAAGGTACCCCTGTCCTGCCTACCTGAAGTCAACCACTATCTGGTCCTCAGGTCCTCCTGGTCCAGTTCAAGGGGACAGGAAAATACTATGCCATCAAGGCACTGAAGAAGCAGGAGGTGCTGAGCCGGGATGAGGTCGAGAGGTGTGCAGGGTCCCTAGAGGGCTCTCAGGGGCTGGCCTGAGCTGTGGCCAACAGGGGCCACCCCAAGGCCATGGGGTCCCAGCAGGCCTGGGTTCAGCATCTGCAGTTGGAAACTGAAGGCCCTAAGACAGGGCCCACTTCTCTCCTCTTGGCACCTGTTTGCTCTTCTATGTAGCTGAGGCCATGGTGCTCCTGCAGGCTCAGGGACCCCTGGGAGCCTTTGCTTCATGGATGCCGTCCCTTTTCCCACCTGGCACTCTGAGGACCAAGGGAGCTGGGTGCTGTGTGGGTGGCAGGGCACTGCCCAACAGAGGTTTCTTCATGTGTGTGATATTGAGGATTAAACCCAAGGCTTCACTCAGCCGTACCCTCAGCCACTTTTATTTTTTTTTATTATTATTATTAATATTTTTTTTTTGTCTTTTTGAGACAGGGTCTTGCTATGCAGTTGAGGCTGGTCCTGAGCTCACTTTTGTAGCCCAGGCTGGTCTCGAACTCGCACCAATCCTCCTGCCTCAGCCTCCCGAGTGCTGGGATTACAGGCGTGAGCCACCACGCCCTGCACCTCAGCCACTTTTAAATATGTTAGGGGCACAGCCGGGCATGGTGGCGCATGCCTGTAATCCCAGTACTTGGGAGGCTGAGGCAGGACGATCAATGTGAGTTCAAGACCAGCCTGGGCTACAAAATTGAGCTCAGTGCAAAAGTGAGCCTGAACTGCATAGTGAGACCCTGTCTCAAAAAGACAAAAAAAAAAAAAAAAATTGGTAAAAATGTTAGGGGCAGGCTGGTAGCAGGTCCTGCAGTGTGTAGCTGGGCTGCTCTTGAACGCACAGCAACCCTCCCGCCTCAGCCTCCCCAGTGCTCCCAGTGCAGCGCGCACTGCCACAGCTGGCCCCTGTGGAGACTTGCGCCCTGAGGCCCAGGCTGTCCCTCCCCACAGCTTGTACTGTGAGAAGCGCATCCTGGAGGCTGTGGGCCGCACAGGGCACCCCTTCCTGCTCTCCCTCCTTGCCTGCTTCCAGACCTCCAGCCACACCTGCTTTGTGACGGAGTTTGTGCAGGGCGGTGACCTCATGATGCAGATCCATGAGGACGTCTTCCCTGAGCCCCAGGCCTGGTGGGTTCCACTCCTGTGTCCCGCCCTCTGTCCACTCCCTTGTATCCTCTGAGAACCCATCAGCAAGCCTTATGGTCCCATTCCCCCAGCATGCCTCGCTTGAAACAGTGACCGATTGCCGCAGGCCATAGTACCCTGTGAGTTCAAGGCCAGCCTGGGCTGCCCAGCGAGCCTGGCTCCAACAACCTGCCTGGCTGGAGAACTGGCAGCTGGTTATTTTCTGCATCCCTAGTGCAAGGCTCTTGGAGTTAGACCTGGTCCTTACCAAGACCTACACCTAGCTCCTGTGGAATCTTGGGCCCTGCTTTGGGTACCAGGCATGGCGAGGTGGAGACCTCTTTTGGGTACCAGGTCACTGTGATGGCTGTCGTGAAAGTGCGCAGTGGCAGAGCTCAGGGAGGGTGGCCGGGGGCACAGCCGCCTCAAGATGACCGTAGGTGCCTCATTCCGGGCCGCTGCGTGCTGCCTTCCAGCCTGGATGTGGTCCTCCTGCACCCCACCTCCTGCCCATGGGACGCAACCCACGGCTCCCTGACGCCCAGCCTGGGCCTAAGTTCTCCCCACCCCACCCTCAGCTTCTACCTGGCCTGTGTCGTCCTGGGGCTGCAGTTCCTACATGAGAAGAAAATCATTTACAGGTAACACAGCCCAGGGGTGCTGCGGGGAGGGCTGCTCTTCCTGGTTTCGAAATCCAGAGCTCCTTTGCCCTTAGGGACTTGAAACTGGATAATCTCCTGCTCGATGCCCAGGGCTTTCTGAAGATTGCAGACTTCGGGTTGTGCAAAGAAGGTGGGGCTGTCCATTCCAGGTCTTCCTGCGGTATCCCTGTCCATCCTCCCGCCTCAGCCTCCCCAGTGCTCCCACTGCAGTGTGCACTGCCACACCGGGCTTCCCCGGGTTGATGTGGTGGTGCCTGGGTCATCTCACGGAGCAGGCATTCGTGTGGACGTTGGTTTGCAGGGATCGGCTTTGGGGACCGGACGAGCACCTTCTGTGGCACCCCAGAGTTCCTGGCGCCTGAAGTGCTGACCCAGGCAACGTACACGTGGGCTGTGGACTGGTGGGGGCTGGGTGTGCTGCTGTACGAGATGCTGGTGGGCGAGGTGAGCACAGGGCTCCTCTGGGTGCAGTGATGGGCAAGGTGCCCCCATGCTCTGCTGACCACCCCTTTCCGCAGTGCCCGTTCCCAGGGGACACAGAAGAGGAGGTGTTTGACTGCATTGTCAACACAGACGCCCCGTACCCCCACTTTCTGTCAGTGCAAGCCCTTGAGCTCATTCAGAAGGTAAGCACCTTGGGCGTCCAGTCCAGGGTGAGGGTCCACAGCCATTCACAGTTCCTGGGCTCTTCTGCTGCCCTTGGGGTCCCTGGCGTAGCATGTGGGACACTCAAAGTGCATACCTGCTCCCTGCCCAGCTCCTCCAGAAATGTCCGGAGCAGCGCCTGGGCGCTGGCCAGCAGGATGCAGAGGAGATCAAGATCCAGCCGTTCTTCAGGGTGAGTGGCAGGCCACAGCAGCCCCGGCGCCCAGCAGGGTGAGGGCCTGGCGTTACTCCGGTACTGCTCTTTCCACCAACTCAGCTGCCTCTGCCTTCACCCCCAGACCACCGACTGGCAGGCCCTGCTTGCCCGAGCCGTGCAGCCGCCCTTCGTGCCCCTGCTCTGCGGCCCCTCGGACCTGCGCTACTTTGAGGGCGAGTTCACGGGACTGCCAGCTGCCCTGACCCCTCCCGGCCCACACAGTCCCCTCAGTGCCCGCCAGCAGGCTGCCTTCCGGGACTTCGACTTCGTATCAGAGCGCTTCCTACAGCCCTGAGGCCTATGGTGAGGCCCGGCCCACACCCTCAGGACCTGCAGGTGCCTATGGGTACCTGCCCAGTGGCAGTGGCGCTCTCAGGTATTGAAGAAAACGTGGGACTTAAGGGGCTGGCTGTCAGGTTGCTGTGTGGGCTGTCACTGGGCAGCATGTCCCCTTCCTGTCCTCCCACCTTCCTCAGCCTCCCAGCATGAGCTGGACCAGAAATGGCACCGCAGTGAGGAGTGGCTTAGTTTGTCTTTTTAATACTTGACTGGCTTTGTGGACTATTAAATGTGTAAAACTGCACAGGAGGAGGCCTGGCTGCTCAGCACCACCTCCATCCTCTTCCTAGCCTTCTTCCTCGGGAGGCAGGGATTCCTGGCCTGTCCAAGGTGGCAGGTGGCCTCCGGGGACACTAAACGTCCTGGCTGTTGCCCCCCTCCTCCTCCTCAGCCCACAAAGTATCCCAGGACCCCGAGGGCCACCCACAGAAGAAGTGAGCGAGGTTGCGAGTCAGGCCACGGTCGAAGGGGTTGCCGGGGCGCTGACGGAGGTAGGCAATGCGGTGTGAGGAGATGAACTCCCAGGTGGTGGTGTTGCTGGCCACCAGGTAGAGGTGCGAGGCCAAGAGCAGCCCGGCCACCAGGGAGAACAGGGACAGCAGCAGGAAGGTGGCGAACAGGAGCCCACTGGACCGCAGCCATAGCCCCCAGGGCTGGAAGAAGTGGAGGCCAGACCTGCAGCAGAGAAGGGGCCCAGGCTGGGGCGCGGTGGGGGCCCAAGGAGCCCCAGCTCTGCACATGCCTAGGGATGCCTGCTGCCCACACTGCCTACTGCCCATGCCCTGGGTGGGTGCCGCCTACCATGCCAAGTGCAGGCCCCACAGCAGCACTGCCAGCTGCAGTGCCAGGTAGGCCACGAAGAGTGGGTGGTTGCGTTCCCCCACGCAGTTCTCCATCCAGGGGCAGTGGTGGTCATAGCGGCGGACACAGCGGCGGCAGTCACGACAGTGCCGGGCCCGCAGCGGCTGCTGTGGGCGCGGAGCGGAGCCACGGCTCAGTGCCATAGGACCCCGAGGAGGAGAAGGGTGAGGAGGGCACAGGGCAGGAGGAGGTGAGGGAGCCTCAGCGTGGCCTTCGCTCCTCCCCAAGGGTCCCTGCATCACCCACCAGCACCAGGCAGTATCTGCAGCGCCGGAGGGCGATGGCGTGGGGGACCATGGCTGTCTGCTCCTCCTTGGACTCTTCCTGAAAGATGAGGCGTTAGTTCTTAGACGGGCATCTGGGGGCGGCTAGCAAGCACAGTGGGCATCTTCCCGGGAAGCAGCGCATTCTGGGGAGTGGAGGTGTGGGTGGGGCAGAGCAGGCTGCGCTGAGCAGGGCTGTCTGTGGCCAGGCACTTACCCACTCTGGACCCTGGCAACAGGATTCTCTGAGAGGCCCAAGAAGACCCACAACAGGCCTGGGCCTTAGGGCAGCTGGCGGCTGGAGGAGTTCAGGTTTCCTGGGCTTTGTTACCTGGGGCGGGAGCTGAGTGTTCACATAGCCTGGGTCCATGAGTGACACAGCCAGGTAGAGCAGGAGGGAGCCCAGCACCAGGAGCAGGAAGGTGAGGGGCAGCAGCAGCTCTCCCTGCTCCTCCCACTGCCGCAGCTCTGGAGAGGCCAGAGGAGGACCGTGAGATGGGGCTGGGCACAGCCACAAGTGGGGGGTGTTCGTGGCTGAGAACAGCCCCGCAGATGGGGGTCCAGGGGTGACCACGGGTGCTGCTGGAAGTAGTAGTTTAGGCCTGCTGAACAGTTCATCCCCTCTCCTTGGAGGGCAGTGGGGAGCCACGGAAGTTGTAGGTCATCTGTTTCCCAAAGCCCTCCTGCTGGTAAGGGGGGGTTAGAAGGCAGCCCTGAGGCACAGAGGTCTGGCCAGAAGGAAAGAGGGTGACAGAACAAGGCCTGGTGGGAAAGGGGACGGGAGGGAGTGGGCACAGGGATGAGGGCGTGAGGGGAGAGGTAGGGAGTCCTGAGTCTCAGGTTTCTCCATAGGAACAGACCTGCCAGGTCTGAAGGGCCTGAGGCCAGATCGGGGGCTCTGGCCAGAGGTGCTTCAGAGGAGCCTGGAGGAGAAGCCTCCTCCCCAGGATGGTGCAGCAGGTTTGGGGGGGATGGAAGGGGCTGAGGACTGAAGGGTGTCGAGGTGTCCCCGAATGCAGAAGGCAGCAGGGAAGGAAGGGTGACTTCTGATGGGGAGATACAAGCAAGTTCCAAGGCTGTGGCTGGATGCACCAGGGAGGGGACTGTGGGGCAGGCTGCTAGGGCGCTGGGCAGTGGGTGAATAGGGGGCTACCATGGGAATAGCACCCCGGAAGATGCTCGGACCTGGGTACCTCGGGGCTGCCCACCGGGGGCCAGGGGGTGTGGGCGAAGGCCAGTCCTTGCATCTACTTGCGCCCTCCACTGGTGGGAAGTGGGGAGAGCGTGTGAAGGGTGGGGTGAGATCGATGGCCAGTGGAGCATGGGATCTAGTCGGCCCTGGGGTTTCGTGGGCATCAGGCAGCAATCAGGAAGATGCTGGGATGATTAGGCGTCGAGGGGGTATCAGCAGGTGGCACCAGGATTCGAGGTGGGGAGGGGCCTGGGCTGGCGGTGCACTCCAGTATCTGGGGATTAGGCAGAGGGACTCGGTGAGACCCGAACCAAGCGGGGTCGGGTGTGTCAGGCTCACCCGTATCGTGCAGGAAAAGCACCAGCGTGATCCCCCAGGTCAGTACGGTGTGGCCGGTCCGCACCAGGACCCCAGGGCTGAGGAGCGCCCAGGGCGCCATCGCCTCCGCCTGGGGCCCCACCCGGAAGCAGCGCCCGAAGGGGCGGGCCCTCGGAGGGAGAGGGGAGGTGGCTGTCCAGGGATTGGCGAATCTGGGATATGGGCTGGCCGTTTTAGGTCAATGAGGCTTCCTATTGGGTAGTAGCTGCCACCCTCTGGATCCGCAAGCCAACAGGTGCTGAGGAGGCTGAGGGCGGGGTCGGCGCGCGCGCAGCCAGTAACTCCTCCAACTCCGGCTTCCACAGGTCAGGTAACTTTTGAAAGCTGTAGAGCAGGCGCGGGGCCCTAGCCCGTGCCGTGGGTGCCACCCCCACTGTGTGAGCATGCGCGTAGCTCTCCCCGCTCGCCACAGATCTGGCGGTTCAGGTGATTGGTTCCAAAGGTGTGAGGGCGATGGCCTCGCGAAATGCAAATTTCCCCACCGTGGCATCTTCGCTTCCTCCTTTTCGGATACTGCAAATGCGTGATGGAGAGTGGAGGTCGTGGTGCAGTCCCTGGCTACGAGTGCTCCAGCGCAGGTGGAAATCTGAAATACTGTACCAGCGCTGCTGCTGGCCACCGACAGTATTCCTTGGACGCGTTAGCTGGCCTCCACCCACACAAGGAGATGGCAGCGGCTGGTGGTCGGGAAGATAATTCAAGTGCAGGCCAGGGGGTTAGCACAGACGTGTAACTGCACGTACTGTACTCGGAGGCAGAAGCGTTGGAAATCCAAGGCCGGTCGGGGCAACCTTTTGTTAAAATCTTTTTTTTTTTTTTTTTTTAAGAATTTTTTATTTTATTTATTTTTTTCTTGTTTCAGAACCTTTGTTTGTTTATTCACTCATTTTTATGGCCGGCTCAGCCCATCCCGAGGGCAGGGCTGGCGCAGCATGTGGTGCCGGGGATCGAACTGCGGTTCCTGAAGCCGCCCAAGCTTTCCTAAGTAGGCGCTTTAGACCACTGAGCCATTCTGCTGGGCCCCTAAAATCTATTTTTTACTGATTGATTGACTTGGTATTTTTTAGGGAAGGGTCTACAGGGTGTTCAGGGTCTCACTACTAGATCAGGTTCATAGTGAGCTGCCTGTTTACAGCCTCCCAAGAGCCTTTTGTTCAAATCTAAGTAGTGACTGTATTTGTCTTCTTGGTAGGGCAATGGGTTTGTGTGCTGGAACACCTGGGCTTGGTTCACGATACCAGAAACAACAAAAACAAAACTTCCAGGCATGGTGGTGCACATTTGTAATCCCAGAATCCAGGAAGGTCACTGCAAATTGGAGGCCAGCCTGAACTACACAGGGAGATGGTGTCTCAGAAAACAAATCCTGCAAGCTGGGCGTGTAGTTCAGGCTGCCCTTGAATTCACTATGTACCGTAGGCTGACCTCGAACTCAATGGCAGTCCTCCTGTCTCAGCCTTTCGAGGGTGCATGTGCCAGCACACCTGGCTCTCCAGTGCATCTGGTGGTTACATTATGCCAAAGGAGCGGTTCTCGGGTCCCGCAGAATGACTGAGAGGCTGATGCTACGGACTCCAGCCCCTGTCCGGCCACGTAAGCCAGTGTTGGCTACAGTAAACCTACAAATGCTTTGAGCCTTCAATTTCTCGGGTAGGTGTCATAGGGATTAAGGGCTGGTTATCTGAAGATGCTCCCTTGAACTGCTAGAAACTGGGTCAAGGGGCTGGGGAGATAGCTTGGTAGAATAAGCGCTTCCCTTGGCAAGTGCAGGGGCCTGGGTTCAATCCCTGGTTCCGCAAGAAAAAAATAAATAAATAAAGGAAAAAGGAAGTGGGTCAAGGTTTCAGTGCAAGCAATGTGCTGAGGTGGCCCCACCAGGAAGAGGTGGGCACAGTGCTTCCCTCAGCCGTCTTTCTAGGCATTAGGAGGTCCAGAACAGTGGTGGTGGAGGATGCCTGCTATCCTAGCACTGGGATATCCCATACATCCCACCTAAAAGTGGCTGGAAATATAGCTCAGGGTGAAGACTCTGGGTTCAATTCCCAGTACCACCACAAAAACAAAATTCCCTGTCCTATCCTATGTCTGCCACAGGGGCTAGTATTTTGTCAAAAAGTTTTGATCATTGTAGCCTGGGTCCCTCACACTCCTTTTGCTGGGAGATTTGTCCCTGAGGGCTTTTTGTTTGATGTTGATGTGTCAAGACATTTTCACGGATTCTGGTTTCCAATGGAGAGCATGTTTTTCATTGAGACAATAAAATGCCTTTGTGGTTTAGATGTCAGTCTGCTTTTGCAGAGACGGTCATGTTTGGATCCTGGACAGTGGCCAGGGTACTAAAGCTCTCTTGCCACCCCCGCCCTGCCTGGTGCTGGGCATGGAACCCAGGGCTTCCCCGATGCTAGCAAGTGCTCTGCGGCCACTAAGTTAATCTGTACCCCTTTAAACATTTTGAGACACTGTCTTGCTTAATTGTGCTGGGTGTCCCTCAACTTCTGATCTTCCTGCCGCAGCCTTCCAGGCCTGTCCCCACAGCTGGCTGCTCCGTGTGTGTCTAGTGGGCACTGTTGCTGTGCCAGTGACCAAGCTGCCATTGAGCCTTGGGCTGCTGACAGCCGAATGGAGGCAGAGGAAGCAATTTCAGCGCAGGAAGTGTACAGGGGATCAGAGGGCAGGGACCAGGGCTGAAGGTACTGGGTGGGGGTGGAGTGTGACAGCTAGGGGACTTGGTAGGAGGTAGTCACTGCCTCTCTTGGCCTCAGCATCCTGGTCTGTGGCACCAAGGAATTGCGAAGTACCGGCACTTCAGTGCCAGGTGCTGGCTCTTCACAGTACCCCTCACCCCTTCCCAGACTGTGCAGTGTCCTCCCCAAGGCTCCAGAGCAACCACCATTCTGGGTGCAGTTTCTACCCAGCCCTTGCAGGTGCAAAGGGCTCTTTGTGGGAGAGGCCTGACGATAGGGTCCAATGCTCAGGTCCCAGGAATGTTCCATCCAGGTCAGCTACTCCAGCAACTTTCCCTCACACACAGTAACTGCAACCCTGCACCCAGGTGTGGGGTACACACCTGGAATCCCAGCACAGCAGAAGGCTGAGACATAGGATTGCAAGTTTGAGCAAAGCGTGGGCAGCTAAGGGACTTAACAGAGACCCCGTCTACACAGAATCAAAAAAGCAGGCTGGGATGTTAGCTCCATGGAAAGGCCCTAGGCTTAATTCCTAGTACTAGAAAAAATAATCAAAAAGCTCTGTGGTCACCACAGCCTGTAAGGAGTGTGTCCAGTTTTTCTTTTGTTGTTTTTTCCCAGTCAGGTGAGGTCTGAGGAGAGCGCTGTTGACGGCGACACAGACTGCAGTGTAAATTGGAGCCATGCAGGGAAAGCCAGGGCATCAGCTCCTACCCATGTGGCACCAACACCATCCTCACCCTGGCTCCTTCCACTCTCAGGCTGGGTGCTTTCTTGGGCCCTGGGGCTGGGCCTGGCTAAGAAGTCTCCTCTGGGGACACCCGCACCCCACACGGAACACCAAGCCAGCTCTCCTCCCTGCTCAGGTCATTGGGTAAGCGGTCCCTGCACCATGCTGTGTACCACACATCGCACAGCAGCGTGCGGTCAGCCTCGGCCAGCTGCAGGCTCAACTCAGCCTGCCACCTGCCTGACAATATATACATATTTGACTAATATTAGACATATGAAGCCACTAAACGCAGCATCTCTCGCTGGGATGTCGGCACCCAGTCCCCTCTCCTGACCCCCAACCCCTCTACAAAAGACAGGCTGGCCCAGTGCACTTTGACAAAAATGTATTTCTGTGACATCCCCACACGCAGATGTGTCCCCAGCTCCAGGTGGAAAAGCAGTGTGGTGTGAGCTCTGCCTGGGGTTGGCAGGGCCACCAGGGCTTGGGATGGAGGGTGATGCGAGGGGTGAGGAGAGCCGTAGCCCCAACCTGTCAGGGAGAGGCTACAGGAGGGGCCACCTGCTGGGTGAGGCACAACTGAGGAAGCAGGGAGGCCAGAGCCACGAGGCCACCTCCAGGGGAGCTCTGCGCCTCGGGTCTGTGCCGCGAGGTTTCTCTGAGCTCCAGCCTGGGGGCACAGTTGCCTCTCGGGTCAGCCTGGTGGTGGGATGAGCAAGGCAGGTTTGGGCTCAGTTCTGCTGGTGGGGTGTCTGACACCTGGGGTGTGTGGGCAGAAGAGGGCACGGAGCAAGCGAGCCCCAAGCCCTCGCCCCGGAAGGTGCTGACTTTGGAGCTCGGCAGGTTCGGTGGGTTTGGCAGAGGGGTAGTGGCACTGCCTCTGAAACCTGGCTGTCCTGGGCTGGGGCCGTCTGCAGCCTGGGGCCGGTGGGAGGCTCAGAGGCAGCCTCCATAGCAGCGTGGCCCAGGCAGGCCCGGCCGGGGCCCTGGGATGGGCTCACACCCTGCCCTAATGGCCCGCAGCCGGGAGCACCACGGCTTCTGGGAGACCCGTGGGGTTAGTTTAGTCCCCAAACCCCATCAGCCGTGCCTGGGCCCCTGGTGAGGATCTCAGATGTTCACAGGTGGCTTAGGGTGCCAGAGCCAGGCTGGAGTCCACTGGAGAGGACTGGACACTCACGTCAGAGGCATCGAGGTGCTGGGTGGGAGGATCTGGAAGCGATGCCTGGAGCTGGGCTGGGGGTAGCTGAGGAGCTGCAAGGGCTTGGGAAGTCTCCTTTGTTTTTGTACAGAAATCATACACACAAAACTCCACACTACCTAACCAAAAAAAATAATATATATATATATAATATATATATCTCACTAACGTTAAGGAAAAGCGTCGAATGTGCAAAAGTCCCTTCTGTCTCCTCGCCCCTCGGGGGCTCCAGAGGGCCTCCGGCTGGGCCTCGGTGCTGTGTTCCGGTCTTGGTCTGGGCAATGTGGCGGAGGCCTCTATCTGGACGTGTCCATGTTCTCCTCTTTAAAGTTGCTGCAGTGCTCGATGACCTTGCTGGGGACACAGGAAAGAGGGCTGAGGGTGGGCCGGAAGCCTGCTGGCCAGGCTCCCCTGGAGCTTTGCAAGATACACTCCACCACTGGCTCTGGTGGGGTCTTAGGGAGCCTAAGTGCTGAAGCTCGTTTCAGCATCTCAGACCCAGGTGAGTCTGTCAGCTACGTGTGAGTGTTGTCTCTTGCCAAAATAACAGCACAGCAGCCAGCATCTGCCGCCCCTGTCACTGCACAGGGCCCCTGCGTGGCAGGCCTTGGTGCCATGTTCTTTCCAACTCCACTCCATGCTCAGAACTGTGACAAATGACTGTGCCCTTCCAAAGGGTCCTCCCTGATGGCCTGGCATGGCGTCCCTGACCCTTTCTCGCACACAGGTAAATGGGAAAACCAGAGCCCATTTCTAGACCTGGCAGGGTCTAGACCCACAGAACCAAAGGACGATGATTCCTGCACGTTGACCCATTTTTTTTTTTTGGCCTTTTTGAGACGGTCTCGCTATGCAGTTGAGGCTGGCCTTGAGCTCACTTTTGTAGCCCAGGCTGGTCTCGAACTCGCACCAATCCTCCTGCCTCAGCCTCCCGAGTGCTGGGATTACAGGCGTGAGCCACCACGCCCGGCACGTTGACCCATTTTGGAGGCAAGGTTCTAAGAATGGAACTCAGGGCCTCCAGCGAGCTAGGTGAGCACTACCCAAGGGACACTCCTGCCCCTCAGAGACTGCCCTTCCCCTGCATCTTACCACATCAGGTCCTGTTAGGCCACAATGCCTTTGGCCAAAAAAAACGAGAGGTCCTAACCTGACTTGCCCAGAGAAGAGGATGGACTTTGCAAAGACATTGACACACAAGTCCTTGGCTTCCTGCCACTGCTGCTAAAGTGGCAGTCAGGCCCCACAGGAGACCCGTGCACCACCCACCTCCACACACGAGGAACCCCATGCCCGTCCTGCCCGGCCCAGGCCCCAGCAGCAAGCACGCTGCACGCTCTCACCGGGCCATCTCCTTGGTCTCTTGCCGTGCCGTCGCCATCTTGATCATGTCCCTCAGCAGGGGCATACCACCCTCCTTGATCAGCAGCGGGCAGTACTTGTCAGCTGTGAGGCAGGGCGCAGGGCTGATGAGGGCCAGGCTCTGCTCAGACACCCCTCCAGAACCCCACCCCTGCTTGAGGACCCCTAAGGGAGGGAGTGACGGTTACATCAGGGCAACCTGGGGAGGGGTTCCCGAGTCACCACACGCTGGCAACCCAGCACTCAGGAGGCTGGGGCAGGGGGAACACTGCGAGGTCGAGGCCAGTGAGCTCAAAGCCAGCCAGAACTGCAGAGTGAGATCCTATCTCAGAAAAGACCCCACCCGCGAAAGATCCCTAAATTCTGTTCCCGGATGTTCAGATCCAGCACATCTGAGACTTGCATTGATTCATAAATGTTGTTCTGTTGTACTGGGGATTAAACTCAGGGTGCTCTACAGCGGAGCTACACAGTGCCTCTTACTG